>BPLQ01006434.1:74836-91587 GCA_021605075.1 Caerostris darwini | reverse complement strand
TCAAATTAATATAAAGAATTGGGGAAAGAAACATCATTATGTTTTATAAAACCTTTCATTTCATATCCTTAACATTGACAAATTCTAATGTATTTATGTTGTTACGAAACATTGGTAAAATAAGCATATTTCAGTTTTATAGTTTTTAAGGTATAAAATCTCAAATTTCAAATCCCTATAATATATTATAATATATTTATATTATTTTAAAGCTTCGTTAAGAGAAACGAATTCGAATTTATATATTTGAAAATAAGATCACAATGAAAGAATAAAAAAAGGCTTGAAAGTGTTCCTAAGACATGAATAATACTTAATGAAAATGGAGCCTTAATTTGTTTTAAAATGCAATCAGTTTTATAATTTAATTAAACTAATAGAGATATTTAAAATTCCTCAATTTTAAAATCATGTTTAGTGCGTCTTAAAACTAATCTTTCTAAATAAAAACCTCTCGTGGTAATATTTGGGTTTGTGGACGAAGCGTGCACAGCGCAGACAATGGTTCTTCATTTATCTAATTTTTAATCATTCTCAAACTCATCGACCGTACGTCATTAATCCCTAAGAATTTAATCTAGCTTTCAGTAAAGTAGTCCCATAAATACGAGGATTCTAATAAATGCCAGAGTTTAACGGTTACAAGGGCAATTAAGACGTGCTATTTTTATGTAGAGAATAATTTTTTTAACTCGATAAAAAGAATGAGTATTATCTTTCCATTTTATGCATTATGCGAATACTCATTATGCAGAAAAAAAAGTTGTTCAACTAATTTTTTTTTTCTCCTTAAAAGAAACATTAAACATTGTTTTTTTTTTTTCCTCTATGTAGAGTTAGAGTAAAAACAAGAAGTTTTTAAAGCATTAAAGAGTAATATGTTCAACCTCCAATTGTTTATGTTTTCCTAAGTAATTTGGCGCCATATGTGACTCATTTGTGTTTTTATATCCGTATTGTGTTTAATGTTGGTTGACAATTATGAAGTTTTTTTTGCACAGATTTTAAATTATGCAGAACTATGTAATTATTTTTAAATGATATCAAATCAATTATTCAAGAAGCACATTGTAATTAATTCTGACTTTAAACTAATTAAAGAACATCTTTAGTAATTAGCAGAACAGAAGCAATATGACATAATTATTCTTTACCGTTGTTTATACTAATGCATAATCTATGAAATGCCAAAACTAAAAATCAATTTTTCATATATAGATAATATAGACTTGGACTTTTTGGATTTTTGTATCACAAAATATTGATTTAATAAAAAGCATTGAAAATATTGTTTTAATAAAGACATTGTAGCTGAGGTAAAAGATTTTATAAAACGGCTTAGAAAATAAATCACTATATGATTACGCTTGTTTATCTGAAAGCTTAACCACAACTTTATTACCAAAATTTTTGTTATTATTTTATTATTAATTATTCAATATAAATTTAAAAATTGAATAAGGCTCTCGGTTACCCAATTTAATGTGGTTAAAATTGATTCGCATTCATTTTAAGTTGAAAATAACCAAAATTGGAATTCAATTAACCATAACTATAATTGTAAACTTGAAATAGTTTTTTAATAAAATAAATGAAGAAAAAATTAATAGTTAATGAAATTCATGCAATATATTTACCATGAAAATTATAATCATTGGAAAACAAATAACAAGATTTATGGATCTCTCATGGCATCTATTGACATATACAGATGTCTTCCAGATATTATCACAAGATGATTTGTCCCTAAATTGTGTGCATCAGTAATTATAAACTTTTTACGCATTTCCAATATAGCATTTTTCGTATCATGTGTCTTTATTGTTGTGTATGAAATTGTGTGTTCGTTTTTGATCTGCCAATGCAGTTGTTGTTGTTCAATCCATTGATATTTGGATTTGTTTAATAATTTTCAGTTTTTTGCTGCAGTTTATGAGAATTGTTGTCTTGAACCTTTTCCGTTTGAGATATCTTCCTGCGAGATGGGAGTCAATGTGTAGAGGAGTTTGCACCAAACTCCTCTACACATTGACATGAGAAAGCGTCAAAACCGTCGTGATGTCAAAACACCTTGCATATGTAACATATTTAACAATTTATAATGTTTAACATATGTAAAGTGAAAATCTTCGTAAAAATATATTTTATACAATATATTATATAATTTACAGCTAATTTACATTTTTTTATAAATGACAATAGATTATTTCTACAGTATGTATACGTATTATAAGCAGGAAAATAGTATTTAAAGGTGATAATTTTATCTTTATAGGTATACAGTCTTGAAGCTCCTTAGAGCTCGTAGAGCTTCATATATATATATATATATATATATATATATATAACCTTTCAACATTGCTTTGAATAGTATGATAGTATAGCCAATTAACTTAATGTTTGATGTTCTTGCAGGTCGCATGGATTCACACGGACAAGCACACACTCCTCACATTGCACGACCGAGTGATTACTCGAAACACTCGTTACAGTATTAGCCACAACAGTTACAGGACCTGGTGGCTTAACATCAAAGACGTGGATGAATCGGACAAAGGGGAATTTATGTGCCAAATCAATACATCGCCCATGATGAGCCAGAGTGGCTATCTCAATGTGGTTGGTAAGTTAAATCTCTGCATATTAACCTCTTCATACACTGGTTTTCGAAGTGTAGAAATATGATTTAATTTTTTTATTATGTTTATATAATTATGACCTCTTCGACAAACAGATAAAATAGAAAATATAAAAGAACTGAAAATATAGCAACCACATTTAAAGAAGTTGAACACTATGGTTAAATTGCAATTGAAAAAAGCTTAATACATTTAAATACTTTTGGCCTTTTATCATTTTATATAAAAGACGTGTTTGTATTTCATTCGGATGATTTTTAAGTTTAATTTGTGTAGGATAATGATTAATGTAATAAATATGTTAAGAATAATTTAATAAATAATAACAAAATTAAAATTTTTAATTAATAATTAATGAATAAAAAATTTAAGATACAATTAATTAATTAATAATAATAATAATTAGAAATTAATAATAAATAATTTAATATTAAATAAATAATTTAAGATCAATCCCATTCGGTAAATTAAAATAATACCATTGCTAATATAAAATCATGACCTACGATTTCAATGTCGATGCCTTTTATAGCAATTATATTTTTAACAGAATTTATTTTTTCAGTTGGAATATTTTTCTCTTAAAACAGTAAACAGGTGTGTGTTAGTGTAATGAATTCATTTGCTAAACTATCTCCCACATATTATTTCAATAATTAGTAGTCGAAATAATTATATTTAGTTATTGTCATTATTCATTTTCAGAACTAATTATCTGTAGACACGCAAATAGGATATAAATTAAACATATCTACAGATAATCCATAAAAATGTGGTGCATAACTTCAAACTCTTTTAACGGCAAAATATTTGAAATACACAGACTTCTTTTAAATTTTATTATGGATATGCATTATATTTTTAACGAAAAATGAGTTAAACACATGTATTTCTGTAAATATAATATCGTACTAATAATAAACTTGCACTTATTGCAAAGCTATATCTATTGAATAAATTAATTTTAAGTGGGTTAAAACGCTACGATTAAATGAAATAAGTTAGTTTTATTAATTTAATAAATATTTTTGACAAATGATTTTTCTGCATACGTATTTCATTAATATATATTGAAATAATTGTTATTCTAAAAAATAAAAGCTCTCTTTAATAGATTAAATGAGACTGTTCGATGTTAAATAAGCAGCATGAATAAATATTTAGATGGTTTTGAAAGGATCTTGTCTGCTTTTATATGATATGTAAAAACTTTATTTAAAGATCACTCTATTATTGTATTGAAAAAAAGCCAGACAATTGAAAAACAGTTCTGCCTTTGATCGTTAATACTTGAAAATGTGTAAATTTGGTTATTAAGAATTTTTTAATTGAAAAAATATTACATAAAATATTATTTATTTCTGCCTTTTCTGCGGAATAATCCACGTTTTCTATTTTGGGAAACTTTAAATGTATACGAAATGTAAATCATAGCGGTATGTTGTTTTAATGCAGTCAGGCAAGATAACTTCTAAATTAGTATATAATAATTATAATTATTAAGACTTAAAATTATATATACTAAAATGCAGACATTTAAACTAAAAATGAGAAATATAATGAAAACGATAGCATAAAGAAATAAATAGAACATTATTAGATTTTTACAGATTGAAATTTGAAATATACTTAAAACATTTCATACAATGTATAATACAATATGTATAATACTTATATGTATAATTTATACGATATTTCAATGTATGAAAAACATGAAATTTGTATCCAAATCCAAAAAAAAATAGAAAATTATTTCCTCTTTTTCAAGATAAAAATTTTCAGAATTTCGGGTTACGATCTAATAAGACAAAAAAAAAATGAATAAAAATTAATATTAAAAAATCGGGAAATAGGAAATTGGTGATAAAACAAACTGTAATAACTGCTGTTAATAATCAATTTTTACTGAAGTTACAGACTTGCATTTTCTTCTCTCATAATATTAAAAACCCAAAAGTTGTTTATAATTGGTTATTAAATTACTATTTAACTTTCAGATTTTGAATCTTTCTTTCTGTTAGAGCATATTTAGTTTAACCCTGGCTTTATCATAAATATTTATTCTTTAATAATCAAACTCACGAGAACAAAACTTTACATTGTGACTAATAAATGAACGACGTTGTCTTCAAACTAAATTTCACTAGCTCACTGTTCCCTAAATAAAATCAGTTTGGGGGAAACTGTATTCTGTTCTATTCATTATCCACTGTAAATTCACTAAAGAATCACTCAACCTTTATTGCTAACTCTGGTTTTACGTAGGTTCTAATGATAAATAATTAAATTGTGCGTTTATGACTCGAAACGACCTTATCTGATGCAACTATATTAATATATGTTAGGATAGAATAATGTTAATGGATGTTGAGATAGAACATTGTTAGTAGATGTTAAAATAGAACCATGCTGACCTAAGAATTTATAATAATCTTATTTTCACCATACTAGAGTTCCAAAGAAGGAAAATTAAAAGTTTTAGAAATTTCTAAACTTATCAAGTAAACATGAACAGCAACGTTGACGCTTTATCTTTCACGTGGGTTTACAAGTTAAAATCATGCATTAGATAGATTGATAGCATGTTCAAAAACGTTTAACTTTGAATAGCTCGATTAAATAACTTAATGTGAGCTCTTTTATTTTAAATATAGATAAACTTTAATATATATTTTACAAACAAAAATTAAAATACAGCATGATGAAATGGGAGAAAATATCTCATGCGTGTAAATGCTTAAAAGCAAATAACATACATTATTTGAGATAAACGTTATATTAATTGCATTGTGTAATGTTTTCTAATGAAATAAAGTTGGTGATGGAAAATTTCTTTTAAAGCAGTTGAAAAATCTCCTTCTTTAACACTCTATTATTCAAAACAAAATGATTTAAAACAATAGTTTATGCATATTTATGAAACAATAGTTTACCAGACTTTTTTTAGAAATGCAGAAAATGCATATTTGAACTTCAAACAAAAGAACTAAACAAAAAAAATCATTAAAATAAATTAGACTGGATTAAATTAATAAAATATATTAAACATGGAAATTCATATTTACGCACCATCAAAAACTTTGCTTGTTTAGGCGTTTTATTGCAACATTTTTATTTTTCATTGCTTCAAATGCACTGAAATAAACAATATACGAATAACTTAAGTAAAAGGTAATTTTACATGTTTATAAAATATAAACTAAAATGCGATGTTTTACGTATTAAATCCCAGTAAACAAGACTGTAAAATATACTCCAAATCTGAATGAAATTTATACAGAACACATTTTTTTTTCTTTGTTTCCAATTGCAGGACAGAAAGCTTTTAGTAACATCTTCAAAACCTATTTGCAGACAAAAAATTTTAGGTTTATATTTAGGCAGTTCTGTATTATTAGTTTATCGACTAATTACATTACTTCTCTTACACTTCCATATAATTTACTTGTTTCTCATATATTTTTTTAATTCTATGAATATTATTATAAGAGAGCTACAATATGCATTTCAACAAACGTTAATGAAAAAGTTTTGATATCTACTAGTCTACTACCTACATTCTTGTTAAGCAATAGATTTCCCATGGGCAGTCAAACTGTCTGGCTTTATAAGATTTTACCAATGCAACCAATTTTGTCCTGAAACATATTACCTCCGGCCTTATAAGCATTTCAATGAACTACATTTGTATACCGAAATTGTGTTCCCTATTTATTGTTATACGTGGGAGAATAATTCATTGGTGCAAAAAAAATGATTGTTGGTAAAATTTATAAGCTGCAGCTATGAAAACTGAGATAAGGTTTAATAAAAATTTAAACTTCAGTACTAAAAAATGAGGTAAGATTTATTAAAAATTATAAACTTTCTTCTTCTTCAATGGCGCCACAGCCTAGAGTAGGCAAATGCCGTCTGAACTTTGGTAGATTTCGAAACTGGGGATGTTATCTTTTTACTCGGGTAGGGTCGTCAACCCTACTCCCAATGCTCTACAGTCATATTAGACAGGAAATACAGTTTAAAGTGCATTCCTAACCACTACAGTTATCCATGGCACCAAGCTCAAGAGTCAAGCTAGTCACTCGGCTATCATGCCCCATAAACTTTCGCAATGAAAATGAAATTTACATTTAATAAAAAATATAAATATTAGTAATGAAAAATGAAATTTATATTTCATAAAATATATAAACATCAGTCATGAAAAATTAAAGTATTACAAAATAATAATACATTTTCTTTTTTACTTTATATTTATTTTAATGTTGGCTGATTAAAAATTAGAAACAAATAATTTAAAGATGCCATATATTTCCAAATATAAGCCAAGGGTGTGTCTTTTCGTGAAAAAATTTATCCACAGTTCAAAAACCAGTATATAAACAGAAAAGAGAAAGAAAATCCTGTAATGTTTAAACAAATGGACGAAAATTTCGCCAAGCAGATAAAACGAGTGGAAAATTCTCGAGTCAAATCTCAGTAAAATAAAACGCCACACGCCAACAGCTGATTAGAACTTTGATAATCTTATATGAAGCTACCACATTTTGTTCATTCAGTTGTCGCCTTTTATACGATATGGGCTATCTCGTCTTAATTTCTGTTCCATTATGTTCAGAGGCAAACTGCAAGAGTAAACTTCAAATTACAGATTATTGCATTTGAAGAAAACATTTTGGTATATTTCCGTTCGTTTAGCAAATACCACCAACATCAAATTTTTCATTTTCACTATGAGCAACAAATACAGCAACAATATAAGCAATTTCGAAGATAAAACAACTCATTTTATTTAAAATTAACTTCTTTCCCAAAATTAAGAAGCAAAAAAGTGCTTTATTTAGTTATATTTGGTAATTGATCACTTGCGATTGGCTAACGACAAAATATCTATGTATTTGTACGATTAGAAATCCTTATATAAGCCAAAACATATCCTTTAGCTTGAAAAATATTCAAAAACTTTTCAAATATGCGATAATAATTATGTATAAAATATTTGTTAATCAATATTTACAATAAATACTGATATATAAAATTTATTGCAATATAGTGCCATTAAAATTACAATAATTGCCATTAAAGTTTATTGCCATTTATATTGATATATAAAATAATCAGCTTATAATGCAATCTTTTTCAGATAATAAATTAAGGAATTACTTTATTTGGGGGACTAAGAAATAGAATTAGCATTTATAATAACCACTCAGAAATCGAATTAGAATGTGCAAAAACATTTATAAATTTTATTTCTATAATATTTCTCTATAACGCTGAGGCATCAGCAAGATATAATAAAAACTTTGCCAAAATAATAAAAAAATTTCAAAAATATATCAAAATAAATTTCATTTAATGTATTCTCTTTTTAGTACTTTTCATTCTTCAGGAATGTAGCTCTTAAATCATTTTATACTCCACCTATACAACACTTTCATTCTTTTTTTAATATATTTTAATTCATTTACCGTTTTCTTGGCACGAACGATTAAGTATTTCCTAAAACTACGCCAGTTTTTATAATATTCAAGTTAATGACGGTTTAACGCACACTATTTTATCACGTGTCATTTAGTGATATGATTACATTAACTCAACTAGCGAAGAAACCGAAAGAAAGTAAAAGAGAAAAAAAATAATCACATTTGATTTCCATTTGAAGCAACAACGGTGGATAAATCCAAAAAAGGAAACAGTAAAAAAAAAAATACACCGTTTATATTACAGTTAAAAAAAAGGTTGGTGCCCTGTTGATGACAAAAGAAAAAGATAGGATTACTGCAGATAATGTTCTTTGTATTGAAATGATTATGAGATTCGGTTAGCCAGCCATTTCATAAATTAATTTTTAGCTACTAAAACAGATAATTTTCTGTACTTTTCCTCTATCTACCTTTCTGTCAAAAGAAAAGAAATATATTCTTTTTTTTTTTTAAATGTCATTATGATGACTAAAAATAGTAATTACCATATGAAAGATAAATTTAGAGTCTATCATATTCTTTTAAAAAAATGTTAATTATTAATATTTTTTAATTATCATATTTCATATCCGTTTATTTTTTTTTCATATAATTCACGTTTTAAATAAATTAGGAACTTAATTGTAAATGATGTGATTTATTAAAAAATTATAGAAAACAGATTTATGTAGTTACATACAGTAATTATAAAGTTAGTTATGGAAACATTGAATATTTTTTTGAATTTGCTTCTAATTAAAACACATTTATTTGTGAATTTCTCTCTAGTGAAAGCAAATTCATAAAATACTTTCATAAACAAATTCATGCATAAAAAAAGCTTACAAGTAGGAAAAAACATAAATTAAGTATATATATATATAGAGAGAGAGAGAGAGAGAGAGAGATAGATAGATAGATAGATAGATAGATAGCTATATAGATATATTTTTTTTGCATTGGTATAATTATATAAACCGGTATGCAAACCATTTCTTGCATTTAAATTACTGAAATAAATAAATAAATATTCTTTTAATTGTAAGGATTTCCTTAAGAAATGAAAATATACCTCAAATTTCATTATTGAGTCAAAAAAATGTAGTTACTACAGTAAGTAATCAACGATTTACATTTTCCAAGCCCTATTTTTTTTAAAGCCTAAATACTTTAAAATAAATATTCATACTTAATACAAATTTTTTACTTCACTTTTATAAAACATTTTAAAAAGCAAATG
This sequence comes from Caerostris darwini, assembly GCA_021605075.1. NCBI lineage: Eukaryota > Metazoa > Arthropoda > Arachnida > Araneae > Araneidae > Caerostris > Caerostris darwini. The sequence goes on along the minus strand of BPLQ01006434.1, from coordinate 82,243 downwards.
AATACATTCTTATAAGTAATTTAATTGAATTAAATATAGTTAATTTTTACGAATTTCATTGAATATAAAATATTTCAATAAATATGTATATTTAATTTTTCACTTCATTTTTATAAAACAATGTAAAAAACAAGCGTATAAATTCTTATAGGTAATTTAATAGATATTATGTTACAAATTGATTAAATTACATGAAAAAAATTAAAAAGATGTAGTTTAAATTAAAAGTTTGTAAAAGATAAAAAAAATAAAAATTAGTTGTTGTATACATATTGTTTTCAAATAATTGTGCGAATAAGTTAACTGTACTTCAGAAAATTATTTGTTAAGTTTATTATCATTTTTATTGAGATAACTATGTGTGTAGTAAGTGAGACGCTTTGTAAATTACCTAAAGCCTGCTTCTCCCTAATCCATTGCATTTCTTAACTTTTCTTCAAAAATAACAGAAAAACTATACACTTTCAACTTTCCTTATAGAAAATAAAGAGGGTTATTTGTACATTAAACAATTTAAAATATGCTTGGTTTTTTAAAAGTATATTATAATTTTTTTTTTTTTAATTTGCATATACCTTAAAATTTACATAATGTAAAATTTATAAATTACATACTCATGATTAAATTTTAGTTAATTAAATTTCTATCATACACATAATTAGATAAAGTAGTCATTGTTTAAATAAACATAATGGGTAGTTAATATTATAATAATTTAGTAAATTGCAATAGAAACACTAATAAACTACTTTTCATTTTAACACAGAATACATTTATTTTTTATCTTTAAATAACATTTATTTATGAATTTTGATTGTATTTTTAACTTATATTAAAGATGAATAAGTAATTACATCATTTATGTGGTAGTTAAAAATCTGCTAATTAATAGATTTTATAAAAACGCAGTCTACAATGTTATTTAGATTTGTAAATGAATAGACACTTACGTATATAGTTAGTTAAATTAAAGGAATAGAATAAACACACGTTTTTAACATTTAAGTATAGTACGATAGTGAAAGTATTAAAAAGTATTAAAGTATATATCAATTATTCTAAAGTTATTTTATAAATAATTAATTATGTAATGTAGTTTCTGAAAATATTAAACAGTCTTTAAATGTTTACAATGTTTGAATGACATAAGCTATTAGGTACTTTATTATTAGGAAATTGATTACTGTAAGCCTTTTAGAAAGTTACTGAAAAGATTTTCCAAAGTATTTTAATAATAATAATCATTAAATTTTTTGGTACTTCATTACAATATGGAAAACAAATAATATTTTTTTTTTTAAATTCAATAAAAAACTAACGAATACATTTTAAAAAATAATTAGGTACAAATGAGGAAAAAATAGAAACCAATTAAACATTTCCTATTAACAATTACATTACTGTTTTAATTAAACGTAGATGGATAAATGATTCTTTAATTAATTTCAGGGACCATATATTCTTTCCTTTCAAGATGGTTTTTTTTTTTCATTAAATGTTCTTTCTCCTTACTTATACTTTTTTTCTCACTGTTATAAAGATACCTTACAATTTTTGCTCATTAATACAAAAGCATTTTGAAAATAATTAAGACTTACATTTATAATTTGCACAAAATGTAAAATGGATAAAGTTTTTTTTTTTTAAGTAATACCAATCATAATGCAATTGGTATAATGCTGAAATGAAGATTGAGTTGAAATGAATAATTTACTATCTTGTGTATCATAGTAATTTTTATATAAATGTAGCTAAAGTAATCAATAAAATATTTAATGTCTTGTTTGATTAAGGTTGTAACTTTTGAAACATTGATTTTAAATAGTTCATAGTAATTATGTCATGGTGCAAATCTGATACAAGTAAACACTGAGTTACAAATATATTTGACTTAGAGAAGGATTTAAGACCATATATTTTATTTAATGTTAAGGGTTTTAATTAATTCAGTGTACTTTTTATTAATATTCTCCACAATTTGTACATTTAAATGAAAACAGCAACTTATTATGAACTATATGGTTTTTGAATTTTTGTATGGCAACACCCTACCATCTATTTTTAATATTTTGTATAAATATGTATAGCCATCCCATTAAAAGTATGTACTTATTATTTATTTTTAAATAGTGGAAAATTTTAGAATATATAATAGTTTTATAAAATGGCGATTGGCAACATCATTTAAATCATCCCATTAAATTTAATCTAATCTATTCTCATAGTTTGGATGATTACAAGTACTCTTGAAATAGTCAAATTACAAGTAATCGTAATCGCAATCCTAATAGATTTATTTTATTAGAATACAGTTATTAAAAAGTTTCAATTCACCTCACGTGTTTTTTTAATGTTCATTTTCTACCAATAATTTTTTATTTATGTCTTTTTGATCTGTTTATTAAATTTTACGTATAAATTTCATCTATTATAGTGTATTTGCATTGCTGGAATTATTTAACATAATCAACGTTTCCTTCCTATTTTATCAAGCATTATTTTTTTAACTTGTTCATTTTTTGTCATAAAGGTTAAAAATAGAAATTTCAGAATTTTGTACATAAAATATCTTGTCTTCATAATAATTATGGAATATTTTAGGGTCGAAAATTTTAGAATATTGACTTTTAAGATTCACTGCAAATCTATCAAAAATTTCTCTAGTAAACTAGCTTTTTACTAAATCCTTCATTCCAATTGCACAGAGGCCTGATGGCCAATTGTATAGCTCCCTGGACTTAGGTGCTTCAAGTTCGAATCCTGGGGGAAGCAGGGATGTTTGTTTGCTATCTGGAATTCAAGTTAAATTGTAGATACCGGTCTAACTAGCCTAAAGTATGTAAAACAATGACAGTAGTGACACAAACCAAACCAAGCAAACCATTTTCATAAAATTTAAATGAAGTTATATGCATATCCCGACTCAAAAAATTAAATTTTGTTCGGATTTACCTTTTGCATAAATTCCTGGTTATTACAGTATTTTGGTTTTTAATTATTTAACCTATATATGAACAATAAATACTTGATGACATAAATATAAAAAATAGATATATAAGTTGTTGATTAATGATAAGAAATGTTTAATGTGTTTTAATTTTAAGGCATAGTTGGTAAGTTAGCATTTAACACCTAAAATTACTTCATAATTATATATACGCAATTTTGGTGAAATTTGCAATGGCCAAATCCCTGATTCCCATATATAAGAACTGATCATATAAAATTCTACTGATAGTAATTTATTTTAATATGTTGATAACTTTTATAATATGTTACTACAGGTAAATAATTTTGTGAACAAATAAATAATAAGAAATATAACTAATTTCTAACATTTCACTTAATATTGTAACTGATTTTAGGAATTTATTAGAATTTTCTGAAAGAAAATGCATTTTTAATCTATTAATGCTTCAATAAAAGGCAATTTAAATTTATTCATAAGGATACAAAAGATTATTATATTTCCTTCATTTATTATTTAAAATTACCAATAATGATTTAACCTTTTAACCAAATTAAAACTGAAAGAATAATACAGACTAAGATTTAACCAAATTAAAACTATTTGATCAATTGGTACACATTCAAATGCAATTATTAACAATCGTTATTTAAATATGAGTAGCAGCAAAAAATTTCTTGGAAAAATTATCCATGAAAGACTTAAAAAATATTTCTCCGTAGTTGTGTAATTTACTGCACTGTAACGATTTTTTTTAGTTTCCTATTTCATTTTATTATATGTTTGGTTGCTTTTTTTTATTTTTCATCAACAAATAAAATGTTTTTCTTGTTCACGAGGATTCCGAAGAATATTGGTATTACTCTTATTGACTTTGTTATTGAAGTAAGGAATGTTGAAGTCCAAGTTACTTAGGAGAAAATTTAGAAATATCGAAGAAAAATTCTCAATACGGATGAAATGGATAAGAAGATTTACTAACAAAATAAATATTAACACAGTTAATGCGTTTTCAAATAAACGCTGCATTAATATTTTATAATGGTGCATTTTAAAATAAAAGACCCTAAACGAATGTAAATATTTAATATAGTGAATCTAAAATGACATTTGAGAAAAATTTGCTGTTCATTATAGTTCTATATATGTTTTTGTTTAATTTAAGCAATAAATGTATAATGTTTTTAACTTAAGATGTATTTAATGAGAAATATTTTTTTTCTTCTTTTATTTCCTAAAAAAATCATATTATTTAAAGATTATGATTTAAAAAAACCATATTGGCTATAAAGGATATTTAATTAGATGGGTTATATTTATAAAATGTTTGTTATTTAAATGACGAAACTTTTAAAAATGATCTAGATGTATAAGTTAGAAATGTTTAGGTGTTTATTTTTTATTTACTTCAAACTTAAAATATAAATTATTACAAATATCATACTTTTTTAAATATTATTTTTATTAATATTATAAAATGTTTCCTAAATTGTGTCCTTTTTTAGTGAATAACAATTTTCTACAAAATTTCAGTTAAATATTACGTAAGTAAGAAATGTTCTTAACATGTTCAAGCTTCAAATATAATTTGTTCAATCTTATTGTGCTATTTTATAAATAAGAAGAATTCTTTATGTGAATAATAGTTCATCTAACTAAAAAATTGGAGATGTATTAACTTTTTTTATTTTAAACATTCTTGTCCTCTACAAAAGCACAACATGAGATGTGGAAAAACGTAGTAAATTAAACTCAAACTAATTATTAATTTGCAAATACATATATATATAATTGGATTTTCGAGCATTGAATTGGATGTTTATGTTTATATACTATTTTCTATGAGAAAACAGAAGATTCTACATTAAATTTCTTCTAGTAAGTTACAGTTCTTTATGGTATTCCTGGTTAGGAATCCTTGTCTTCATTTGAAAATAAAGGTTTCTAGATTCCATTAACTGGATAGATACGCAGGACCTGTGTTATAGAAGCAAATGCAATTTGATCTTAAAAAGCCGCAATTTTAATCGACTTGAATATTTTTTATAAGATAAGTTTGGTAAATAATCCTGAATAATTTCTCAGAAATACCTGCAATATTCTAGATCACCTCGGATATTCTGGGTCACCTAAGATATTCTGGGTCACCTAAGATATTCTGGGTCACCTAAGATATTCTTAATTGCCTAGGATATTTTGGATCATCTGAGATATTATTTGTGGCTTAGTGGCCAATTATCTATTGCTCTGGCCTTTGGTAGCATGACTCAGGTTCGAATCTTGCCGGTGGTATGGTTGTTTGTTAAAGATTCAGAATTCACATTAAAATGTAAGTCTCCGTCTAATTAGCCTGAAGTGTGCAAAAATGACCGTAGAGCAAAAACCAAAAGCAAACTTCAGTTATTCTTTATCACCTTGGATATTCATTTTTCTTTTCGTATCATCTCAGATATTTTGAATCATTTCAAATATTCTGAATTATCTCAGATAGCCTGGATGGCCTCGTATATTCTTTATAATCTCAGGTGGATCATATTATGGATCATCTTGGATATTCTGGATCACATCAGATATCCTTAATCACCTTGGATATTCTATCATCTCAGATATTCTGGATAATCTCAAATAATCTGGATAATGTCAAATATTCTGGATCGCCTCTTATATTCTTGAGCCCTTCTCTTATCGCTTGATATTCTGCCTGACCATTAGAAATTATAGATTAATGACGTCTTCTTCCTGTTAGGAGCTGACCCCTACTCATCTTGTTTTATCTCTTATTATAAAACAACCCCTCCTCCCTATTTGTATTCCAGACTTGCTTGCCAACTTCATTCTCGTCTTCAGCTAACTGGAAGCAAGAAACCGACCATAAAGTTTTTTAATTTGTCTGCACATTTAAAATTTTTAGGGGTTTTGTTTTTTATTTTCATATTATGTCTTTATTTTTCTTTGAGTATTTTTGTTTCATACTTGTGCAAGTATTAAAAAAAATAAACTTTGGCATCACTAATATCTCCTCTGGAATCTCGATTGTAACTAATCTCTAGAAAATCGTTCTTGGTCTCCGTTTCTAAATGTTTCTATTAAAAATGAAACACAGGTTTGTCCATCATAAGAGATTCTTGTTTCCATAATTTTGTAAAAAAGAGATTATATATTTTATATGAATAGATAGAATTAAATTACATTCTTTTTTAAAACTAGATTTTTGATAAATAACTTAGTTTATTATGTTCTCAGTTATTTTTTCTAAGCATAATCATTAAAATATCATTAATAATCATTAAATAATTTATAATATAGTTAACATTCTCGAAGTATTGATGCAAAAATCACATTTCCATAACTCATTTTGATGTTGATATTCAAGAAATTGCCTGCCGCAAAAATAAGTATATGTAATAAAAGTAAATGTGTTATTGCTAATAATATTCGTTAGTTCGCAATATGAATGGAATATATCTGGTGTCCAGGTCGTTGGATTTTTCTGTGTCAGGGATCTTGGTTCGAAGGCAACGAGCGATGCCAAACTATAAGTTTTGAGTCTATTTACGGATACAATAACTCATTTAATAAATTCATACCACTTCACTTGAAAAAAGAGTGATAAGTTAATAAGTCAGATACTCCCCACAGATATGCTAGGTTTATATGCTTTATTCAGCCCAGCTTTCTTTCATATTGTGTCTGACTCTTAGCATAATCAATAAATATTTAGCATAATTAAATGATTATAAAGCAATATAAAAAATAATAAATAACTTACAAAATAAGGGAAGAATTTCATATCTTAAATAACATATATTATATGTTATTTGATTTGATTTTCAGAGCAGCAACATATTCGTATATCCTGTTTAAAGTATTAAATTTTGACATCATCCAATTCTTACCACGACGCCAAAATCGCCAGAGCTTCTTCCAATGACGTATTTATTTAATATTTTTTTTTTATCGCTTAGTCTCTTTTTTATATCTTTTCCCAAAGTTTTTACATCATTGTGTCCCAAATTTTTGTATCTCCCAAATTTAAGATACAATAATTCATATAATAAAGCCGTAGGTCAAAAACTCTTTCCATATTACTTGAAGAGGTTATAATAAGTAAAGAACTATCACATACCTCCCACTGTGCATTGCAACCAAAAGCATTAACCATCCTTTCTTCCATATTGAGTTTGACTCTCTCAAACGTAGACATCATCATCCTCAATATTTAATATAATTAAATAATTATGAGGAAATATAAAAATTATTCAATAATATATAAAATAAGTAAGTAATCCGGTTACCCAAATAACAAAAAAAATATTTTCAAAACTGTAGCATATTGGTATATGCAACTTAAATAATTAAAGCATTCATGTCCTCCACGTCTTCTCATGCTACCAAAATAGTCAAATCTCCTTTCCGATATTATATTCGTTTATTTTTTT
>BPLQ01006434.1:63330-74826 GCA_021605075.1 Caerostris darwini | reverse complement strand
CAGAATTAAAGTATTGACCTCCTCCACTTCTTTTTAAGCTGCCAAAATAGTCAAATCTCCTTTCCGATAACATATTCGTTCATTTTTTTTTATCTCTTAGTATCTTTTTTTACGTCTTTTCCCAACATTTTTACATCACTGCGCTCCAAATTTTTTTTCTTTCCCTCCCGATCTCGGGGGCAGTGCCGGGCGGAAGATGATCCTGTGCGTCGCCTGTCCGTCTTCTAATGATAAAGCCATTGGGTTCGTGAGCGCCAAAAAACGATTACTAGCAGACGACGCATTCCCCGCTTTCAACTTTTAGTTGATCATTGTGAAGGGGGCATGCTTGTCTCAGGAGGATACAAAGTCATCTGCCGCTGCTGCGAGCAGCCGTTTTTATGTCGGTGCTATAGAGTCACATATGGTGAATCAGTAGTAGTAGTAGGAGGAGGAGTCTTTATCGTATGTCAGAGGAAATAAGTTTTCTTCTTTGTGTTTTGGTACATAGTGTTTATATAATATTCGTTGAATGTATCATTATGTAGTCAAGTATAAAATGAAAAAGGGCTAAAGCAAGAACAAAAAATAAAAAAGGAATAAAGCAAGAAGTAAAGAATGAAAACGCAATAAAGCAAGCGAATGAAAATGAACTCCGCTTTGAAGATTGTCTTCCAAGCAGTAATAGTTTGAAAATCGTGTCTTTGTCTGTGTTGGAAATTTTGTCTTTGTCTGTGTTGGAAATTTTGTCTTTTTTGTTTATTCAAACTTGTCTGTTGTTTGAAAATTTTGAATTTTGGAGATATACCTTCTTATAATTAATAACGAGGTTCACCACTATTGATTCCCTCGAGTTTGAAGTTTGTGAAGAAGTGTGAAATGTACTGGATTAGACGAATTGTTAAACTTTAAGTAGATTCCTTTCCTTTAATAAATTAAATTTTAATATTTTATGCATCCGTTTGCAGTTAATATGCTGCTATAGAGTCACATATGGTGAATCTGTATTAGTAGTAGAAGTCTTTATCGTATGTCAGAGAAAATAAGTTTCCTATTTTGTGTTTTGGGAGATAATGCTTATATAATAATACCCACTGAATGTATCATTATGTAGTCAAGTAAAAAATGAAAAAAAGGGCTAAGTCAAGAAATAAAGAATAAAAAAAAGAACTAAAGCAAGAAATAAAGAACGAAAAAGGAATAAAGCAAGCGAATTGAAAGTGAACTCTGCTTTGAAGGTATGTCTTCAAGAAAGGAAACTGTTGAATTTTGGAGATATATCTTCATATAATTAGCATCGTCCTGATGGCTAAATGACTAACTCTCTGGCCTTTGATACCACAGGCTTCAGGTTCAAATTACTGGCTGTAGCACGGATGTTTGTTATTGGTTCGGAATCCACTTTAAACTGTAGGTAACTGTCTAATTAGCCTAAACTGTGCACAAAATGGCCAAAGAGCGACAAACCAAACAAAATCACAAAATTAAAAATGAGTATCTCTCCACTTCTGGTTCATTATAGTTTGAACAGTGATAAGACATGGAGGTAGTATGAAGTGGGAAATACGCTATATTAAATACGTGAAGTGTAAATATTTCTCCAAAAGCTTCAATCTCAAGAATATTCCATAATTAATAATGCATTATATAAAATATGTTATGTTAAAGACAACCAATTTACAATCAAACAGTGAATACTTCTGAGTTTTCTTTAGTGACATGTGTTTCATAATTTGTTTTTTTATCATTTACTGAAAAATGTCTTCACAGTAAGACAGGTGATACAAATATATTAAGGTAAATTAAATTGCATGTAAAAGTATTGGTAAATTTTAGTGTTCAATTGCTTATAGTGTACAATTTGATGGATTATCATTATTTCTAATGACTTACAAATATTTCAGTTTTAGTTATTTAATGAAATACACTTGTTAGCAAATATTATTTTAACGTATAAATATTTTTCTATGTGTTCATAAGTATGAAATAATTTATTTCAATGTATTCATCATTCCTTAAAATAATAATGAATTTACTTTTACTTCAATTAAATTCAATCAAGTAAATTTACAAATCCCAAAAATTAAACAATTTACAATATTCTCTCAAAAAAATTGTAAAGCTTTAAAGTTCATTCCTTTCCTTTAATAAATTAATTTTTTAAAAAAGATACAACAATGTCTTGTATATTTTTTTCACTGTTAAACATATTCATCTGCAAAGAAAAATTAATATTTTAATTTATATTGAGTTCTAAAAAATCGCAAAAAATCCTATTTCTTTAAAAAATCTTTAAAAGAAAATATAAACATTGGATAGTTGAATTTATGAGATTTTTACCATCAAAGATTAATTAAATATTCATTTTTTTTCCTATTTAAACAAATTTGATGAAGAGTTTATGTTTTTTTTTTCTGTTGATTTTTGAATTCATAATTTGTTTTCGTTAATTATTTTTTTGGAGCAATGCAGGTTTTTTTTACATTCTTAACAATCAAAAACGGAAGTAAATATTGATTCTCTAGTAATTTGAATAAATATATTTTTTAGCAAAAATATAGTTTTAACACAAATTTAATTAATTTTTTTCGAATAAAATATTCTTTTTTTATTCATTATAAAAATTAGTTCACTTAAACCTAACCTGTGAAATACAAAATTTCTATGCATGTATTTTAATTAAAAAGATTATGTAAAATTTAAAAGAACAATGTCATTCTCTTAACCTTTTGAAATTTAAAGTCAATTATGATAAAAACCTTTATTTTGCGTAAAAAATTTAATTCCAGAGAATATAATCAAACATCCGTATAAGAATATTTTTATAAAATGCATGAAATAATCGTGAATTTTATAATTATTGCAAAGATTATTTGTTAAATTTTTTTCTCTTGTCTATTAATAATTAATATTTCGTTACCCTAAGATTCCTTGACCATTATATCAAAAAAGTATAAACCATAATGGCAATTATGTACAACAAACAAATGACAAACCTTCATGTACAATTATTTTTATTTAATCATTTTTAATTAAATAATAATATTATATAAAATTTAAAAGAACCTTGTCGTTCTCTAATCCTTTTAAAATTTAACGTGAAGCACGTTAAAAACTTTTACTTTCAGTGAATCCTGTAATTACATATAATACAACGAAACACTCCTAAACGAATATTTAATATAAAATACATAAAATAATTGTGATTTTCTTTCACTTATTGAAAATATTATGTTTTTTACATTTTTTCCTTGTCTATTAATAATAAATGTTTCTTAACCCCAAGATTGCTTGACCATTATTCAGAAAATGCCATCTTCTTATTTAAACAATTTAAGATAGGTCTCAATAAAATATGTTACTTAATATTGATTATTTCCTGAAGTAATAAAAACAGTTACAGCTGCAGAAATATATTTTAAATACTGTTAAACGTATACTTATATATTTTCTATTTGCTTTATTTAAATAAAAACAGTGACAGTTACAGAAATATATTTTAAATACTATTAAATATATAAGAGTATTTACTCACTTTATTTAAATCGTATTTCTGTAGATAACATTTAAAAGCTACATATCAAATAAATTGAAAAAACGAATGGAAGCCTTTACAAAAATTGTGTCCATCTTTCCCTCTATCTCGTCTATATTGGTTTGACAGCTTAACCTGTTTATCTTTATAGTGTTGTGACCTTCCAAAGCGAATACGTTTGACCATTTGACGTGTGTTCAGATGGCGTGACGGGAAAGTTGATAGGATTTCCGCTTCTATCGCTCTATGCTTTCTTACATTATGTTTTGCTTTATTTTCTTTCAATTTATATTGCTTTGATGTACCATTTTGCAGTATGACTTCCGATTTAAAGATGCTTTAAAAGATAGACTTATTCTGCAGTATATTTACTCAGAGCAACATTCTATAAGATTTACAGACATATCAGACATTTAGTTTCATCTAAAACTGATTTTAATGGATGGTATTTATCAATTAATAAAGGATTTTATTAAATTAACGCTCCTTTCTTTTCATTTTTATTCATCAACATTCATTTAATTTTCATTCATTAACATTCAACTAATATTCATTCAATTTTCATTCATTAACATTCAACTAACATTCATTTAATTTTCATTCATTAACATTCAACTAACATTCATTTAATTTTCATTCATTAACTTTCAACTAGCATTCATTTAATTTTCATTCATTAACATTCAACTAACATTCATATCATTAAATTAACATATTTATGATTTTTATTATTTTTAAGTGTATACATATTATAAGTATAAACTTTTAAATCTTTCCTATAAAACTCTATTTAGAATAAATATGAATAGGAGAAGCATAAAATAATAATGTAACTATTGTAGCATTTTTTTCTCACGAGAAGAGTTTTGACATTTCATTCGCAGGAGAGAGGAATGTATGTTATCGGACAAGTATATAGTATACTAGCAACTCATCACTCAAATTTGACAGCAGTTAATCAGTATTGTGGGTAAATAGATTACATGCAATTATTGTTTTATACTAATGAGAACAACCTGTCACCCAAACCTGTTCGTTCTCCTGCATAATGAGACTCATAAAATTAGCGAATGTCTGTGCGCCCTTCACATGTTGAAATAAATACAGATTGAATATGGACAACACCATGAATTGTCCCATCGTGATTGGTGATAGAGCATGAGCTGAAAAATGTTTATTTCAAAAAGAAGGGAGAGAAGCTGACCCTCTCCCTTTTGACGAATTGTCTTAAAAAGAGGTTTTTGGTGAAGAAGAGGGAGAGTTCTGCAATGACTTTTGTTTCTTGCTATGACTTGTTGTCTTGCTTTGAATTCTTGTCTTCTTGTTTCTGTGTTTCCTTTCCTATGACACCGTTCTTTCTTAATACAGCCGACTTAGAAGCTTGCCAATGTTACAGACGATCTGCGTTGGAACTATAATTTGATTTATACCATTACATTAACAATAATATTAAATTAATATTCTTTAACGAAATATAATAAGAAATGCCAACATGTAAATTTTCAGAGTTATTTAAGAGAGGAATATTTTAATTTCTAATTTAAAATTTATATACTTTAGAAATAAAAGCATTGATAAGTGTAAATTAATAATATAGAAAATATATATAAAATTAATAATAATTACAATATACACATAATTTATAATATATATTAGCAGTTCACTTTTATATTCCGCATCTATATATGAACACTAGAATAATCACTAAAAAGGATAAAAACCTACTATAAAATTTATATTTGAGTTAATTTTTTATTTAAATTTAATTTATTTATTAAACATAACTACATCTCCTCAACTGTTAAAAAGAATTTTCTGTGCCATTTTCTTTACTTACACACCAATAAATAGCATGTAGAAGTCTACATATAAGTATATATTTATCTCCCTACTGAATACATAATCAGATCATGAGAATAGCGTACCCAAGCAAGGCGCTTAAGATTCAAGTTGTTCCCAAAATGTCAGAATATTACTGCTTCTAATTAAGGATAATGTAAATTTAATGTAGAGCTAAATGTAAGATTGTTCAATGAACTGTGATTGTTGGAATAATATTTACATCAATATTTACTAATGTTATTAATTTTGAAAATTCAATTATTCAGTAGGATTTAACCAGACAGGAAATGACATTTTAATTACGAAACATATGCATACATAGCTTATATATATATATATATATATATATATATATACATTAAATATTTACAATATAATTCAATAGTCATAAGAGTGAACATTGAGGGGTGGTACAATTTACTAAAACATACAATTCCATATATTGCCGCCATTTCGCGCACACTTACTACTACATTGATAAGTTGAGCTAGGAGATCTTCAGTGGAGTCAACTAGAGTCGCATAAATGAAGAAACGATTACAAACGAAGAGTTAAGAATATAATAGAACGAGCATTGAAGTTACTTTATTGAAGTTGCCAGAGGACATGAAACTCGTCACGTGAATGGCACCAGTTGGCTGTCGCGATAAATTTGTTTGAAAGTGTTTTCGTGACTCAACGTTTCACTTCCAAACGTAGATTGGTATACAAAAAAAAATGTAAGATTTAGAAAGCTGTGCCTTTTGTCGTTTTTGCAAATCTTCAAAGTTTCAGAAGATCTAGATTACGTCTATGATATCGTTAACTCTGATAAAGTCCAAAACAAGCAACGGCGTAGTAAACAGATCCTGTTTTGAGAGCCCCCAAAAGTAAAGAACATGCTCGAGAGAAGGTTGGTTATTAAAGCGTTTGGTGTAAATTGAGTAACTCTTGTTACCATTGAAATAAAACAGAGATCTGAAGTGACCACTAATCTGTCAGTTAAGACATGCTTGCTTTTGCCTGCTGCATTGTAATAACAGTACTCTCCCCTTCATACCACTGGTGCACTGGTGGGGGTGGTCCAAGTTACATTTTGATAAAAAAACTTTTTTGTCTTTTTGTCCTCGACAATAATCCCTAGTAAGTCAATGAATCAGAACAGGCCAAATGTTCACTAGCTCTCTCCTTGACCAAAGTGTCAGCCATCTTAATTTCCATGAATTTCAACACGAGGAAGTATCCATTATAAGTGTGCTTCCTCCAGAATTGAATTATGCCAAATTTTCTCGCCTCAATCGTGCTTCCATTCATTACACCCAGATTATTCCCGAACTGTATCGGGGCAACTCAGCTCTAGGCACAGTGATGTGGTGTAGTAGTGTACTTCCCGAAATATAGAAAGGTCTTGTAACTCATTAAGAGTTGCCACATCTGTTGAATTAAATACATTTTTGCCATTTTGGAAAACAAACCTCTTAAAGTTTGTCCCATTGAATCCCCTGTATATTAAATAAAACTACATTTTTAATCACTAGGACCAAACAATTTTATCATTAGGCAGTATAGTAGTATTAAGTACAGATACAAATACAAATAGATCGAAATGTTAACTACAACTTCAATTACCATTGTAAAATACATTTTTTCATGTATTAATAAGTAAATAAATTATGTTTATATGATAACTAGTGTAGATATTTCTTAATTAATACATGTATTACTCAAAAACTATTCTTTTGCAACACTTTTATAACAATAAGCTTCCAAATAATGCTAAATCCGAATCAAATTGTCTAACAAGTAATCATAATTTCGAAACAAAATGAGATCTTTAGATCTGAAACTTTGTATTATATCATTTTATAATAATTAAAAATTATCAAATTAGGTATCCTAAAAATATTAAACTATTTGAATTCCTCATATTTTGTGTAAACATATTTATATCATTTTGATTCTGACTATATTTATTTAGAAATCCTCGGATACAACCATACAGAAAAAAATGCAAACCTCATAAAAGTTAAAAAAAAATATTTTCCGATTTTGGAAAATGTAGGTTCTGAAAATATTTACTTAAGTTAAATCATATTTTTCGATTAGTCGATACCAAAAGTAAAATCAACATTTATAAGCCTGCATTTTTGAAATTTGTGATTCATGTAACACAACCCAGATTTCTAAAGATGATATGAAAATATTTTAAAAATAGAAATAGTATGATTTTAAGCCGGAAACAAAGAGCTAAAGCAATTCTTAGAAATAACTATTTTTCATTTCAACTCTTATGAATAGTTCTTAATATACTGGTTTTAAGTAAAGTATCTTATCTTTAAAAATACAGTAAAAATAAATATACTTTCTAAAATTTTAAAAATACAATAAAATAAGTATACTTCTTAAAATTTTAAAAATACAATAAAGTAAATATACTTTTTAAAATTTAAAAAATACAATAAAGTAAATATACTTTCTAAAGTTTTAAAAAAACAATCAAATAAATATATTTTCTAAAGTTTTAAAAATACAATACAATAAATATATTTTTAAAAATTTTAAAAATACAATAAAAGAAATATACTTTGTTAAAATTTTGTATCCATCTCATTGCAATCTGTTAAGTAGTTTCGTAAGAATTCTCTAAATATTTATCAGTTACATGATTTATGGCACAGTAATAAAATACATTTTGAAAAAAAAAAAATACGTGAACTAAAAAAACCAAGAGATTGCACATTTAAATATTTTTATTAAATAATTTTAAATATAATAGAAATAATTTTAAAAATTAATGAGTCTTTAAAATGCATATTCACCATAATCTATATGTTTAATATTATTTCATACTTTGCTTTACTAAAGTATCAATAGGTTACCATATCTACTACATAATTTTTTCCCAGAAAACTTACTTAGTATTTTTGTTTAATGTGAGACAAATTTGTTTGCAACATATATTTATATATTTGGGTCCTGATGCCGAGTGACTAGCACTCGCGTTCGGTACCTTGGTTTTCATGTTCGAGTCTCAATGGTCCGTGGATGTTTGTAGTGGTTCGGAATTCCCTTTAAACAGTAGGTCCCAGTGTAATATGAATGTAGAGCGTTGGGTATAAAGCTGACAACCCTACCCCTTTAAAAGAAAACTTCTCTAGTCTAGAAATCTGTCAGTAGGTAGACGACCTTGACCCACCATGGGACTGTTGCGTCGATGATGATGATGATAACGATATTTATGTGCATACGTAATGAGTTTAATTTGTTGCAAAATATGTTGAGAAATTTAAACACAAGAAATTCCTTTTAATTTTATACTAAATACATTATTAAGAAAAATATAGTAAAACGCAATAAATATTATAAAAATTTACAGTTTTGATAATAAAATATTAAAAGTTAAACTGTATTATAAATTAATATTCATGTTAAAAAATTGAATAATACAAATATTTATAAATACAATTTCCCCTTTGTAATTTTTGATTATTATTAAAAGTAACAATTTATAATTATTATATTAATAATTATTATAAATGTTATTATATCATTTTTATTTATAAATATATATGTAAATATATTTTTGAAAATTATAACAATTTATAAAAAGATCAATATATAATATAATAATAAAATGAAAAAAATACGGAAACCTTAATTTTTGTCGTATTTTTTCTTTAAATACAATACAGAGTCAAATTTAAAAAAAGTTATAACTTAAATGACTTTCAAAATTGAAGATAATATTTTCATTTTTTAGTGGAAAATAAATCAAATTAATTGTTAACTTTATAATTAACAATCTGAATGATTTGTTACTAATCAGATAAAATTTTTGTTTACTTTTTTATACTTTGAATAGTAAAATATAATGAACTGAATATTTGTTAGTACTTTCTTATTTATTCCGATAATACCTTAACTCAACCATACTTAATTAAAGAGAAAGACTTAAAAATACTAGATTATCTTCTTTCAAAAAGGAAATGTTTTGTTTTCTAGTTTTCAATACCCTGATAAACTTTTAACTTTTATCAGAGGATTAGTTAAAGATATATACAAAAACTTCGACATAACATTTAACTTCCTTATCTCCAGTTAGCAGTTGTTTACAATGAACTTTTCATTTAATTATGTCGCTTATATGCAATATTGAATTTATAAAGCTGCGTGTGAAAAACATTTTTGAACATTTAATCTAAAAAGTATTTTTATCTTACAAAAGAAGATAATTTTTTCTTCACTCGTATCTTGTTTTGAACAAAATAATAAAATTACAAATATTTATTTTACTTGAATTTTTTCTTAGTAGGTAACGATAAAGAATAATATACTTAAATAATACATAAAGAAAGTAATAATTAATTTTACTATGCACCATAATGTATATAATTTATTTTAATTTTAAGCTTAAAAACAGAAAGGAGTAAGCTTTCATCTTTTGATAAATATTGTATCTTATTTTATAATATTATATATTGTATATATCTATATTATCTATATTTATTTTATACTACAATGTTATACTTATTTTTACTTATTTTATATAATAAAATCATTAATTAAAAATTGTTTAATCATTATCATAATTTTTCTTTATACACTAAAATGTTTAATAATATTTTATATTAAATATTATATTTTTTTAATTTTACTTTTTGATAAGCAAATAATTTGATTCGCAAGTTATTAAATTATTTTATTCTAATAAAAAATTCATATCTTCTAAAAGAGTTAGAAGGTTTCTTTTTTCGAAATTTCTTAAAATAAAATGGAATAAACCTTCAACTTTTGATAAAAATTTTATTTTATTTTCTATATCAGTCAAATCATTAATTAAAACATTTTTTTAATCATTTACATAAAATATGTTTTATACGCTAGAAGGTTTAATAACATTTCATATTACATTTTATATACATATTTTTTTTCATTTTACTTTTTTAATAAATAATATATTTGATTCAAAAGTCATTAAAATAGTTATTCTAATATAAAATTCAAAACCTCTAAAAGATGGAGAAAGTTTTTTTTTTGGAATTGCTTAAAATAAAAAAACAGTAAACTTTCATCTTTTGATGAAAATTAAATCTTATTTTATACTTTCATCAAATCATTAATTAAAAATTGTTCAATCATTAGCATAAAATAATATTTTGTACACTAAAATGTTTACTAATTGTTTATATTACATTATATATGTATATATATGTATATTCATTTTACTTTTTTTAATAAACAAATAATTTCATTCACAAGTTATTAAATTATTTTATTCTAATATAAAATTCATATCTTCTAAAAGAGTTAGAAGGTTTCTTTTTTCGAAATTTCTTAAAATATAATAAAGTAATATAGTTATTTAAAATGAATATATTATAGAATAAATAATTCAATTAATTTAAAACTGACAGCAATTACTTCTTTGACTTCATAAGGTTAAAAACATATTTTTTAGTTCTGTAATTTTTGTTATATATTGATATTATTATATATTTATTTTGCTCTACATTTTTATTGTACCTTTCTTTTTTCTAAAAAAATCTGTTAAATTTGCAAAGATTGGAATAAATTTCATTTATTATAATCCTACATTGTTTCAATAGTCTGTAATTTCCAAAGTCAACCTGTTTCAAATTATATTTTTACTACAGAGAGTTGAATAATTGAACAGATTTTTAAACTATGGTTAATGGATTGGTAAATAATACAGTGGGTTTACGAACAAAGGAAGTCTGGCACGAAGCCTGAGAAATGAAGTCCATTCAGAGAGTTCACGTTTCTATGACAGATATAGGCGCGATAATTCTGTAGACCAGAAAATCATTTAAGGAATCATCACATATGCATTCAAGGAAAATGGTATGATGACATTGCAAAACTTCAGCTCTTTCAAATCCCTTTGAAGTATGTTTAAAAGATGTGCTAATAGAATTTAGCAATAATAGCGTGACTTATAATTAGTAATGATGAATCTGCTATATATTTGTCGTTCTAGAATCGTATTAAACCAAGTCAACGTAATGACATTACAAACTTATGTAGTTATATAATTACTTATTTTATAAAGTTCCAGAATTTTTTATTAAACTTAAAATAATGCATATTACTTTATTTAATATATTACTTATTTGCTACTAATTCCAGTTAGAAATTAATTT
>BPLQ01006434.1:0-62930 GCA_021605075.1 Caerostris darwini | reverse complement strand
CTCCTCACTCTACACTGTAAATACCGTTATCAGTGCAGCCCAACCATACGATTTGTCTTTTTTCCTATTGAGTGATTCTATAAGTAAATAATTTATTGTCAAAATTTTATTCTTTTTATTAATGACAGTCATTATAATTATAAAAAACTAAATGTCCACATATGTGGCCAAGGACTTCAAGATGTTAAATAATGATTTCATTATTAAATTGATGATAATAATAACGACTTCATTATTAATCTTAATTTCATTATAACAATTTCCTTAATAAAAATTATTTAATTTTTAATCTCCTTAGGAGGCTGGTAATATTTCTCATCGGCCATCCATACATTGATTTACATGCTCATAACAAATTTTAAAGAATAGTGAAGGACAGCGCAAATAAATTTTAAAATTAAAAAAAAACAATCTTTTTTAACAGCTGTAACCTCAAATGTAATAGCTACTAAAAAAACTGTTATGCAAACGAAGACGTAACAGCTTTTTGAAACGATACGAATCAATTGAGAAAGCAGAATAGAACCATTATTGCATCAGCATGTCCTTAAATAATAACATTCTACTTTATCGGAAATAATTTTTAAATATTATTGAAGACACATATAGCACGTAAGACCTTTCACATTTTTACACATATTTATTTTTTATATTCTTTTATATGTGCGATTACTTTTTAAATATTTTGCGATGAAGATTTCAAATTTATCTAATGTATAAAATTATTTTTCAGTTCCTCCGAAGATCGATGAAGAATACACCAGCTCGGATACCGATGTTCGTGAAGGAGGAGACGTGATCCTGCGATGCCGAGCTACGGGCTCCCCAACACCAAAGATCAAATGGAGACGAGAAGACCAGAAGGATATCCCAGCAGGACTGAAATTGGGTAGGTTTTATTTGTCACTCTACGGACATTTTGTGCACACTTTATGCTAATTAGACAGAGACATACAGTCCGAGATATTAGACCGAGACCACAATCAAACTTCCATGTCCCCGCCAGTATTTGAGCATTAATCATGTGGTACAAAAGGCCAGAGTGCTGGATATCAGGCTGCAAAATTTGGCAGGGGAAACATATTATTGAAGAGCAAAAAGGATAATACTTTTACATTACCAGAGCAATATATGACGATATTTTTACATTACCAGAGCAATAGATGACGATACTTTTACATTACTCATTACTTACTCATTACAATATTACGATACTTTTACATTTACATTAAATATTACGATACAATACTTTTATAAATCCATTTTTTGGATTGCAATTAAGCATAAAAAAATTCCCACAAACAGTATACAATATTGTTATTTCTTCTTTTAGTCTGTCGTACATAACTAATGACCAGATACAAGTAAAAGTAACAAATTTATTTGTAGGGAATATGGTCAGCATTTTACATTTATACATCCTTGACATCATTTTATTATAATTATTTTATAAACGATACATATGAGACACCAACCACCTGTATCACCTCCCAATGTTTGCAACATTACCTTTGAACCACCCTTTATATATATATATATATAATACGTTGTCTACATACTTCACTGCACTTGCTAAGCAAATGCCTGGAGTCTTGCATATTATTCCGATACTTTAAAAGTCTTGCAAAGCAGCCCTGGCACGATAAACGGAACTCTTTTGACTTATTATTATTCAGGTCCCTTTTGTTAATTTTGATGATTTACATTGATTAATAAATCGCATATCTTCGTCTGGTATTTTCTGTATACGCTATCGTATCAATTAAGCATTTCTTTCCCGACATACTATTCTACGGTTTATATACCGTGTGAGATGTACTGCTTTGTCCAAAAAGGAAGATCAATTTTCAATTTAAAATTCCTGGAGCTTACGGAATTTTAATTTTTTTCTTTTTTAGTTCGCTGGAACTGTCCTTGACATTTGTGTGAAATTTGACGTCAAAATAGTCATTAGTGTTTGAATTACGCTTGGCTTTGTGAGACGCTAAAACTGATTCCGGTGATTTTTGAAATGTCTCAATGAATTGAGTAAAGAACTCGCATTCAATTTTGTTTGCAGAAACGTATAGAATGTTGCAGAAGCCATTCGGTGAGCATTCCTATATTGGAATGAAATGTTTAGAAGTGGTATAAACAGTTCAAAGAAGGCAGAGAACGCGTTGAAGTCGAAGAGCGCTCTGGCGAACATCAACCTCAACCGTCGAAGCTCACGCTTAAAAAATTGAAGATTTGGTGCTTGCAAACTGTTGATTTACAATTAGACCCCTTGCTGGTGATGTTGGAACTTCAAAATTCCATTTTAAACGATGTTTTGGGCCTCAAATCTCAACACGTCAGATCTTGATTGGTACAGAACACACTCACACTGCATTGATTCATCGTGACTTTTTTCATAGTCCATGAAAAATGAAGTCCATAGCGTTCCAAAACCACCGTCGATTGAAGAGAGTCAACGTGAATCGCCGCTCACTTTGAAGGCCACCCCTGCCGATGACTTTTAGCATGCATTGAGGATTGGAAAAAAGTTGGCATAAGTGCATTATGTCGGGAGGGATTACTTTGACGGCGCTGAAATAAATATGGAAGAATAATTAAAGAGTTTTTGAAAAAAAAAAATAATTGATCTTACTTTTTGGGACAGTAGTTTACTATATATGGTTTATAATCTGTATGGTGAGAAGATATATATGTGTATATATATATATATATATATATATATGAGATAAATAAATGATAATGGTAACTAAAAATATGTTAATATTTCTAGATTTTAATTGTTTTTCTTTATATAAACCATAATAATTTATTTAAGAAATAAGCTATTTTCTACGTCGTTAGGATTATTTTCAAATTTTTTCTTTCGGATGCTAAAAATATCCAACAGCAGATAATATCCATTAGGTTGTAAGATGAGAAAGATGATAGGTTATGGAAAAAATTATATTTTAAATTTACTCAAACATCAAAATGGTAAACAACCTTCCATTTAGATGACATTATGTACTTCTTAAATATTTTTCTTGTTTTTCATAATTTGTAGTTGTTTGTTATTACTAAATTAATAATCTGAAGCCGCTTTTAAGCAATCTTAAGGAAACATTCTTATTTTTAGACCACGAAAATAGATTATTCAGTTTCTTGTATGGCCATTTAGACTTTTGGCGTTGCCTAACAACATGTTTGTGAGTGTATTTATTTTGTAAAACATGAATCGCTTAAGTTCAAAATTTAATCCGAATCTTTTATTGATATTCATAAAGTATTTACTGTAAATACTTTATAATTCAGAAACTTAAAGGCGAAATAATGTTTAAAATAGCGCAAATAATAAAATAATGTAAGGAGAAAATATGTTTATAATATTCTCCAAAATATAAAAAGGAAAAATAATCTTTAAAATTAAATTTGTAATACTTGTGACAAATATGTGCTTACATGTTTAATATTTTTTTTAATTTACTTTTTTATTAAAGCAATTATCTATATGGAACAAAATATTTTCGACAAAAGTTATTATTGCATCTTTTTTAGGTTATTTTTAAAACATTATATACAGTATTCTTTGATAAAAGATACACAATAAATGCAACCTTTATCCGTAAGTCAAAAACTTTTTTTATTAATTGTATTGAGAAATATTCTTTTGTCTTAAGAGGGGTAAAATATCTATTTCTGTTTTTCTTTATTATATATATGTATAAATTCTTCAAAAAATTGTGTGTGCACTTTTGAAAAAAAAGACATATTAAGCAAAAATATCTATTTGTTATTTTATAATGAACATCAGCAAAATGAAATATGTATTTACACGATGAGGTTAAAATTTTATTTAATGCAAGCTTATTTTTTTCGGAATAAATTTGCTTTTTTTGTGACAAAAATATTTTATTATTAACACATTGACTTTAAGCTATTTTTGTTGAGTCTAACAATTTCTATGCTACGTCTATTTTTTTTCTAAATGAACTTGCCATTTTATTGTTACAAAAAATATTTTATTAATAACATATTGATTTTAAACTATTTGATTTACAATAGATTTGCCATTTTATTATCAACACATTGATTTTAAACTATTTTTGTTGAGTCTAAAGACTTTTATGTTATGGCGTTTTTTTAAGCAAATTTGCCATTTTATTATGACAAAAAAACTTAACAACATATTGAATTTAAACTATATTTTTTCGAAATAAACTTTTTACTTTATATTGACAAAAAATATTTTATTATTAATGCATTGATTTTAAACTTTTTTTTGTTGAGTCTAAAAGGTTTATGATAGGCTTGCTTTATTTTTCTGAAATAAATTTGTGGTTTTATTTAAACAAAGAATATTTTATTAAAATATTATATTAACAACACAAAAAAGGAGATTATTAACATTAAATGAATTTTATTTTTAACACACCTTAACAAAAAATATTTTATTAACAACACATTGATTAAAAACTATTTTTTTGTTGAATCTAAAAACATAACTAACCATTTATTTCTAGAAAGAAATTTTTAAAAAATGATTTATTTTTCTTACCAATAAAAAATTAAAGAACAAAATATTTTTATTGCAGAAATTTTACGAGTCAATTTCCTCCTTATTTATATAATATGTAAACCTTTAAAATCACAATACCTTAGACAAATTTTCCAGACTTAACTTCTTAGAAAATAATAAAAAAAAGAAACAGACAGGAGTGAAAAAAAGTAAATTCTTCAACGATTTCGCTTCTATGCGACAAAACATAATTACCTCCAACTCCAGCATTAACGTTAAATCAAGCGTTCTCGTGCAAAAATATCGTGGCTTTTTACTTTATACACTTCAGTATGTTTTACGGAATATTACGCACGTAAAACTGGATGTGAAAAATACAATGCTCGGCTGATTTAACCATCTCTTATTAAGTTATTTACGGAGAATTTAACACTCAAAACAACGGAAAAAATATACACCGGATAAAATATTTGTTGTCCCATCATTTCTAACAAATGTGTACAACAATTCTAACGGTGTTGATACATTTTTTGTAGTTTACTGGAGATATTTTTATTTATTTAATATTTCTCGGTAACTTCTTTTTATTTTTTACTTTTTGCTTCTTTAATCAAAGCATGAAAAAAATAGAATTCTTTCTATTATATTATGCTATTTTTGTCAACATTATTAGTAGAGTTGAAGCTTTTTATAGCTTATTTCTTATTTGTACAGTAAGCTGTAACATTAGCGTCAGATTTTTATTTATTTTTTTAAGTGTTGTTGTTGTTATAATACATATAATAAATATTTTTTTCGCTGCTTTACCATAATAGAATTTTTGGCTTTTCGACTGGTGGATATAATAAAAAAATTTTGAAAAATTATTATTGCTAAGATTTTTGTAATACTTTGAGTAACCTAACTGAAGTACTATTTTTAAGATTTTCACTTTTTTTTTTCGAATTGTTTACACTTTTTTTTCTTTTGAATTATTTACACTTTTTCTCTTTCGAATTATTTACATATTAAGTAAATTTAGGTTTATCACAAATCTTTCCAAAGTGCCACATTTGGCGATAAATTTGACTAACAGAAAATCACGTTCATTGTGATTTAAACAAAATTACATCATATAGTTAATTTGTAAAATATGTAAATTATTGAATCAATTTAGCAATTCTTTTAATGCCATATTTTATAAATTTTATAATACAGTTCTTTTTATTTATTTCCTTTTATTTCCAGTTATTTTTTATTGCTGTTGTTGTTATAATACATGCAATAATATTTTTTTAGCCGTTTTTCCATAATAGAATTTTTGGCTTTTCGATTGTTGGCCATAATAAAATTTTTTCAAAAATTATTATTGTTATGATTTTTAGTACATTAAGTAGCGAAACTGAAATACCATTTTTCAGATTTTCAATTTTTTTTCTTTAGAGTTATTTACATGTTAAGTAAATTTAGGTTTACCACAGATATTTCCAAAAGCCGTAATGTTACATTTGGCGATAAATTTGCCTAACATAAAATCCCCTAATCAAAATAATGCATACAATACAATTTTTTTTAATACAATTTTTCCATCATAGAATTTTTGCTTCTCGACTGTTGGCAACATAAAACAGGTTTGAAAAATTATTATTGCTAAGATTTTTTAGTATTTTAAATAATGAAACTGAAGTATTTTTCAGATTTTCATTTATTTATTTTTTTCTTTCGAGTTATTTACATGTTTATTAAGCTTTGACTTAATATTTTGATATATTATTAAAAAAATTATGTGTATTATACAGTAATAAAATAATTTGTGAATCATTTAGATATTTTGAAGTTAGATTTTGCAGCTTACTAAAAATATTCGTTAAATGTTTAAAGAAAACATTTCATGTAAATTATTAATAACAAACAGCAAAGACATTGGAAAACAATTGGATATAAAATAGTATCGATAAATACGAAATTTTATCAATAATAATTTATGTCACTTAAGGGCAACTAAATTACCGTTTAAATGCGACTTACTGTTAAAAGTATTAATTCAAAAACACAGAAATACTATACAATTTATAGAATAAAAATTAGCTTACAAAATAATGCTTACTCTATGAGGACAATAACTCAACTAACTTATAATCGCAATTTTTTTATTCTTCTTATCTTCATATGATACTTGAAAGATTACTGCCTTTCATAGAAAATTTTTCCCGAGGGCACTTATCCATATTAACTGCTTCGTGTTTTTTCAGTAATTTAAAATAACTTCGAGAACATTCAATAAGCAAACATTTTCCAAATACTCTCTAATTTTTTCATCAAGTTTGTCACTTAGTTTGCCAAGTAATGTGAATATTTGTCATAGATTAAAAAAATGCATTCACCATAATAAATCAGATAAATATAACAAGCAATTAGAAAAAGTTTTAGTTAAATATAAACAAATAATTTTCATTGTTGTGTATGCACATTCAATCAATACTACTAGAGATAAGGCGTGTGAGTTTTAAAGTTATTATCTTGCTATTTAATCATATCGTTTGTTAAATTGATAACATGTTCGCTTTACTTATTTCAAATATAACAAGCAAAATTTACTGGCGATTATTGTTTCAAGATTAAATTACAGTTGTTCTTGATTCTTATTTACACAAAACTGAATTGTTAAAATTATTTAATTTACTTCTATTTAAATCAAAATATTACTTCCATACTTTAAAATATGTCTTCTAACGCATACCGCTATGCAAGTATTTATTTATTGAAAGTAAAATATTCATCATTCAAAATAGCAGTCAAAAGAATATTGCTCTTTTAGTACGATATTAACAAGAACGTGAAATAAACAAGACTTATTCAACAGGACGAAATCATTAATTTAAAGCACAAAATATGATTTTCATCTAATCGAAAATTGTTTAAAATTGCATTCATTATTCAAAAGGCCTTTGAAGAAAATTAGTATTTGTTGGGGGAGTAATTGCATTAACAAAGAAAACAAGAACCTTTGGAAAAGGAATTAAGTTTTCTAGACATTGTTATTATTTCCAATAGCCGGGTTCACAAACGTCCAATAAAATGGGGAAAAAAATTGTTATATATTTTCCAAGACATGACAAAACAATATCTGTGCTTTTGCGAAACAAACTTGCTGTTTATTGGATACTTGCCACAAACATGCACCCCCCCGGGGGGATTTTTATCCCCCCCCCCCCCTTGCACATCCCCCAGGCTAGTTTAACTTTTAATTAATTAGAATTACTTTATTTTGCGACACGTTTTCTAGACATTGCCTAGAGGTTCGGTGAGCTGTGAAGCGAATACTGTTTTAATGGGGTTTTAATGTTTAAAGCGACTGACCAAAGTATTTTTCTTTTACAATTTCTCTCTTTTTTTTTTCCTACTTAGTTTTAGCTTAGTTGATTTAGTTCGCTGGCTTTTTTCCGTTAACTTTGTTATTTTCTCATCTCTTTGCAGCTGATATTAATTGATCTTAACTCACGGAATAGCTCTGTGAAGGTTGCTACTGAAAACGAATTTGCATTTGTGGACCAGTAAGCAAATGGTTCTGGTGCTTATACGTTATGCTGGTGCTGTCTTTAACTTTTTTTTTACAGTAAAAGGGCTTTGTTTTTCTTTCTTTTTGGTTTACTCTCCCATTTTCTTTTTTTTTTTAACGTTAATTATTATTATCAACATAAGGATGGTTTTCCGGAGTTAGGTTATGGTTTTTTATTGGATTTAATGCTCGTTTGGTTTACAATGTAATGACAAGAAAAACGTCTGTGGGGAACACTGGTAATTATATTTATATTTTTTTCAAAGTTTCTTGTTGATTTTTTTACCATTCTTTTTTTTTTATCATTAGACAGGAAATGTGTACGTATGAATTACGTGGCGTTAGCAGTTATTGAAGCAAGTAGTCTGTCGAAACTGGAGTCATTATTTGTACCAAATTTATTTTCTGATATTTTAATTTTCCACATGAATACGTCTGTTTAGTTTGAAATTAAATTAGCTGGAGTAAAAAAGGATTTAAAGCTTAATAGATTTCCTATGGGGCTCTCGTTTATAATAGTTTAACTGATTTTAAAATAAGGACTTTGGCAATTTTCCTTTAAATCGCATATTTGTTATTAGTTTGTGTAAGGAAGGGTGATTAGATTATTACGTCGACTATTATTAAATTTTATCATTTTCAATGCGTTAAAATGTGATATTTTGTCTGGATTCACGTGCTAAAAGTGATTGCTAAGATTGTTTGTCTTGGAGTCTTCTAATTAGAAATGAATATTTTTTATTCTTTATATATTATTGATAAGATGATTGGTTTTTAAAATTTCTGGCTGATTTTCTTAAAAACATGGAAAAATTAATTAATAAGTGTTATCGTCTTTAATATATTCTTTTTAATTTTTCATTAGCGCAAAAATGCATAAAGGAATAAAATTTCGTTTTATAGTTAGGCTCATCAGACATAACCCACTTAAAACAGAGAGAAATAGACTTTTGAAAGTGAATTAATCACGATGTATTCTGCAGTTATATTCAAATATAAAAAATTAACAACAAAAACTACAAATGCAGGTCAAAAAATAAAATATTATTATTCAAATTATCTATAAAAACAGGTCGACAAACAAGTTGTTCAAGTAATTAAGAAAAAAATATTAGAAATTAATTATAACATCCGGAAGGTATAGTCATGAAAGCATCCGTACTTTTGGAACATTATAAACTTTGTTCTGGCTGCCAGCTATTTTACAAAACTGAACACATGTATCAAAAGCAAATACAGATATAAAAATCTTCTTCATTGGTGAACAGCCCTATAGTGAGCCGTCTGTCTGCTAGCAGATTTCGAGACAAGAGATGTTTTCTTTTTATGGGATAGGGTTGTCAGCCCCACACCAGTGCTCTACGTCTATATTAGACTGTTAACTACTGTTTAAAGTGGATCACAAACCACTACAATCATCCATGGCACCGCTGGATCTCAAACCAACAGCCTGTGGCACCGAGATCCAGAGCGTTAGTCACTCCGCCACTTTAAATCTATGCTTTAATGAAATAATATTCAAGGAAGTGTCTCAGTCTACTTGCACAGTTTCAGTCATGAGACTATTGATTGTGTATACAGAATGGTTGAATATCTGCAAATAATGTGCATTCATTTTTATAATAAAAATGTTTCATCATTAATAATTTCATATTAAATTTATTTTTGTATTATAGTTATTTTTATAATAATATATTCATTATATCTGAAATACTGCAAAATTATACCAAAGAAACACGTTGCAAACTTGTTATACATACATCAATCATGTAAAATACTGCACCATAGATATTCATCATGTGGAACCCTGTTATATAGACACGAATCTTGCGCAAACTCGTTGTAATGACACCAATCATATCCACATCCGTTTTAAAGCCACAGTCCTGAGCTGCTTATGTGTTGCCTTGATTGATGAGAGCTATGATGTGAGTAAGATGAGCGAGAAGCTGTATGATGTCTCCAGACTTTGTTTTCTTTACATTTTAGTGATTTCTTCACGTTTTTCATTCCATCATTGCACTTTAAAAATTTTGTGTGGAAATTTAAGCACACAAAACTTTTATGTGTTTTATGCTTTATATATTTTTATGTTTTTTATGCGCTCCCATGTGGTATATAAGTACAAATGGATTGTATCAAAATATCTTCGCAATAAAAAAAGTATGCCACCTAATTGGAAATCAAGATCTCTAAATTCTGCAAAGACAATGTTTTAGCATTTTACAATTTTTTATGGAATATTGATGCTATATTTTGAAATATTAACTGAAATTATTGCAAATTCATTAAATAATTCTAATGAATTTCTTAAACTCTAATGATAATTCTAGCTGGATGATAATTCTAAAATAACAAATCAACACAAATTACAAATTACAACCAATGCAAAACAAATCCGTACAATTTACAAGAAGATTAACGATAATATTAATTACCTTTGTACTGTACTTCGTAAATAGGCATTCTCTAATTTCCATGACATGTTACAAATAATTACATTTTACATTGTCATGATACATTTTACATTGTCTTATTTTAGGTTCCGGAATGCATGGAGAGTACTTGAACATCACCAAAGTGAGTCGTCTCCATATGGGGGCCTATCTCTGCATCGCTACCAACGGTGTCCAACCGTCTGTAAGCAAGAGAATCATGCTCAACGTAAACTGTAAGTAATGCACTATGTTGGTTATTATTTCTGATATTCGCAATTAAATTTATAATTCACACATGAAATTAATTTTGTATTAAAATGATTTTATGCGTTTCCTGATTATAGGAAACTTGGATTTAAAGATTTGGCTAATCATTAATCAATGTATTTTTGTTTTTTTCTTAGTGTAGTTTAATAATTTTAAAGGAATAACTCCTTGTAGAAGAAAATTTGTGTTTCACAATATATATTTTTTTTTGTTTTCCAACCAAAATTTTTAAATAATATGGAAAAAAAAATTAATTTTTAAACAAAATCTTATTTTTTCAGATTAATAAGAATTATGTATGGTTCTTGTTATAATAACTAAAAATTTATTATTTGAAAAAATATCACTTTGTATAATTATTAATAAGCTGCAAGAAATATATCTGTACAAAAAAACAGAAAAATTATTGAAAAAAAATAAAATTACAGTTGTATACGCTAATAATTTCAAATAAATTAATTTAAAAGAAAAATATAATCTTATGATTTTTTTTCTTAATTTTAAAGAAAAAATATCACTATTATTTTATTTTCAGTTGCTACTCTCTTCTTTCTCCTTAACAATATTAACCGGTTCTTATAAGAATGAAATGTGGTAGATTAGAAAAGTAAAATCATTAGTCAAACTATTCATAAATACTGTAAATAAGCCCTTATTATTTCATTCAACACATATAGAATTTATTTAAAATAAATATCACATTACGTTAACATCTCATTATGTTTAATTCATTTACCAATTAATGAGATTATGTATGTAAAAAATTTAGACATTTTAAAAATGCATATGACTTAAAAATCTACATCAGCTATCATTTCTCATATAGATTCGATATATATTAAGAATTGATTTAAATAAATATATTATGAGAATATCTCATTATGATTAACTCATTAGAAAATAAATCAAATTATACGCTTAAGAAAGTTAAACTTTTTATTAATGCATATGCCTAAAAATATTAAACCAGATGTCATTTGTCATACAGATGCGACATACCTAGAATTTATTTAAAATAAATATCATATTATGAGAACCTCTTATTACGATTAACTCAATGAAAAACTAATCAGAATATACACGTTAGTTAAATTATTTATAAATACATGTGCGTAAAACACTCTAATTCGTCAAATAGATTCAACATTTAGATTCGACGTATTTAGAGTTTATTAATAAATTGAATTTTTAGGCAATTTTGCATGCAATATCACATAATTTACATAAAGCACATGCTAACTATTTGTATTTTATAAATTAAAAAAATTAAATATTAACAATTGTACTAATCATTTATCTTTTAAATATTACAGCTGATTAATTGTTAAACTTAAAGAAATCAGCAGGATCATATTTTAAATAAGCAATCATTAAAATGCCTAAAAAGAAAATAATCCTACGTATAACTTGTTTCATCCTACATATAACTTGCTTTTTGCTTCAACAATGTTACAAACAAAAGAAATGTATTTTTCATTTAACAAATTTTATTTTCAGTTGTTAACGTTAGAGTTTGCCTGTAACTAAAATAATTCTTGTTTCATCCATACCAAAATATTTATATACATAATTTAAATAAATGTGAATATTTTGTAACAAAAATGATTTCAAAAATATATAGAGATTTCTTAAAAACCCAAAACAGCTGTGATTAAAACTGATATAAATCTCCCTACACATTTAACACCACAAATATGGTTTTAAAACTAAGTTTGGCATAAATAATTACTTTGTTGTTTTTATATTCAAACACAAATTGTGACCTACAGAAGAGCACAAATCTCTTACTTAGTGTATAGGATTTTATATGATTTAAAGCAAACATTTTATTCCATACGCAATAGATTTTCAATTATATTTATTTTACTATGTATATAAATTTGAAGCAGAGATAGGTTTGCTTTTAAACGTAATTCGCAAAATCGCATTCAAAAATATTATAATATTCCAAAATATTATATAAGATTCCTTTTACATAAAGAATTGGTTTGGACTTAAATTATAAAACTTTAATATATTTATTTATAATGTATTTAGTTATAACATTACAAAAAAAAAATACAAATCGATTTAAAAAAAATATCGTCACAGCACAATATCTACGACCAAGATGCATTAACTTTTATATTCCATTATATTATACTTTCAAAGTAACCAAATATTTAGATTTTTGGTTGAAGAATTTTCTATATACTTGAATAAGAAGAACAAATAAAGACAGTCAATAATATTTATAAACTACGTTACATAAAACATTTGATTCAAAATATAAGATTCATACATTTTAATACAACTAAGATGTACTCACACCATATTATAACAAATAGTACACATACAATCCTTGGGATCTTAAGAAAATTTATTATGAAATTTCATGCTTGAGGAAAATTATATTTTATAGAAATGAAGATCATGATGGTTACTGATGTAATTGTAAATATATGAATAATTTTGTCTCATATTTTATTACGCATGCTTATATTTAATTGTATAAAATATTACTTTAGTTAATAATATAGATAGCAGTTTTAACTTTACAAAATGTTATGTTTAAAATTCTATGTAGCATCCATACTTTTAAGAGCATTATATTATCTTGAACTCGCTATTTAATTAAAATTGCTACTATTATTCATAAATGTAAGGTAATATATTTTTTTTCTTTTACTTATTAACAATTGCAATTCTTATGATTTTTACCAAAACTAAAATTCAACGTGAGTTTCAAATAATAAATTTTAAAAGCGTTTCGAAAAAGTAAATTTTCTCAAACTTTTCTTGTTGATTGCTTTATTTTAATTTAATACAAAATTTTGTTGAATAAATGTAATATTTGTCGTCCTTAAAAACAAAATTAATGTGGTCAATTGATTTTGAAGAAATAGGAAAACGGTTGCAAAGATAATTGGAAATATTTATCAAATTAATTAATTAATTAATCAAATCAAAATTAATGGCTTGTTTTTGGGGGATTTCCCACTTAAAAATTGCATATTTTCGCAATATTAACGATTAGGGAGTAGTTGGCAGTGGTTTTGATCCAGTAAAGTTGCTTTGTTTGCAGATGGAACTCTAAAATTAATTTTAAAAAGATTAAATTGGCAGTTAAAATTTAGCTGCCACATTATATATTGAATCTTAGAAAGACAGCTGGACATAGTTTTTACACTTTATAAATAAGAAAAAAAACATTGAATGCTTCAGAGAAATTATATTAAACAAGTTCTCTTTTGAGTTAAGTGTCTTCTATGTTGCCTGCAAAAGTGTTGGGTGCCCCGCTGTTGCTTGGACTGCTTCACAGGATTGTGGACCCTTTCTCTCTAACTCTATGTTTTGTTCTTTAAGATTCTCTACATTTGAAAGCCAATCGCACCGGTATCTGTTTTTAAAAAAATGAACTCGTTGATCTCGGTATTTCTTCTTTTTTATTCCTTGTTTTCTCTCCACATCATATTCCTTGTTTTCTCTCCACATCAGATTTGTCTGATTAATTTAACGTTTCCAAGAATATGATTTGCCGTTTCCCAAGAAATATTCCTTTTTTTTTGGTCCTTTTGTCTACTATATAATTCCCGTGAGAACTCATGTTTTCATCTATATGAAACCGAGTATATTATATTATACGTAACCGAGTATATTATATTATATATAACCGAGTATATTATATTATGTGTAACCAAGTATATATACGGGGTATGAGTATATTACAATAATCCTCTTTTTATTAAAGAAATTAAGAAATGTGTTGCTGGGAAAATCCGCGTAGAAAGAACGTGTTTCCTAACTTATAAGAATGTTAAAAAACAGAGTACTTTTTCTTCGGCGTTTTAAAAATTACTCAAATTTTATCATGTCATCATAATTTTGGTGTACATTTTTTTTAAAAATACCATAACATTCAGTAATTTGTTTTGTTATATTATTGGAGAGTTGAGGAAAATATAATTTCCAATCGTACTCGAGAGGAAAGCAATAGCAAGATTATTAATCGAAATTTTTAAATTAAAAAAAAAACACTGGCCTGTTTCGCTTATGTTATTTGTACAAACAAAATCCCCTTTTTTTTAGTTTTTCTTAAAATTGTGAATTCCTATAAATATGATTAATTTATATCTCTATACTCTATATTATTAATTTATATTTTTATTTAATTTAATTATATTTATATTTAATTTATCATTAATTTAATTTCTATTTCTATTAATTTATATCTCTATAATTTATATCTCTATATCTTTATACATAATGATACTGCTGTGTGTTTTCTTGGTATTAATGGTTTTATAGCTTTTTTTCTCCTATACAGTTTGTTTGTGTATTACCTTTATGTGGTATTATTTTATTGTTATTAATTTATTATATATATATATTTTAATTACATATTTTTTATTCCGTCTTCTGTCTCCCGAATATTGCTGTATTGCTTGTAGAAATTTTGTAAATAAAATAAACGAGTAGTAAACGAAATTGCATGTTATTTACATGTGAAAAGCGAGGATATTTTATGTTATTTACATGTGGTAAACTAGGAAATTGTATGTTATTTACATGTGAAAAACGAGGATATTGCAAGTTACTTACATGTGGTAAGCGAGGATATTATATGTTATTTAAGCGTGGTAAACGAGGAAATTGCATGTTATTTACATGTGAAAAACGAGGATATTGTATGTTATTTACACGTGGTAAAGGAGGATATTTTACGTTATTTACATGTTTTACACGAGGATATTGTATTATTTACATGTGGTAAACGAGGACATTGTATGTTATTTGCATGTGGTACACGAGGACATTGTATATTATTTATGTGGTACACGAGGATATAGTATGTTATTTACATATGGTAAACGAGGATTTTGTATGTGGTCAATAAAAAAAATTCTTAAAATAAATCTTTAATTCAATTCTTCTATTAGCTCACACTCTCCCTGTATATATATTGTTCAAATTTTCAGTCGTTCATAAGATACTTTTTATGCATCCACTCAAGTTCAAATACATTATTTTTGAACTCGTAGTGTGTGACACTGGATGTTAATGCAGTTTTTTTTTTTAAATATTAATTCAGTCATTAAATTTAATTAATTACATTTTTTTTTATATTTAAGTTGCATGTATCTACCAATAGATGGCGCCAGATGTAAGAGGCAAATTTCAACTTTATTTGTAAAGAACTTTTCTAAAATATAGTGAAAAAAAAGTAGGAATTGACTTAAATTTTTTTTAAAATATGTTACTTGTTTCTGCCATCAGTCGCCCCCATGATCTGGATCCCGAACCAACTGGTCGGAGCACCCCTGGACACCGAGGTGGTGCTGGACTGTGGGCTGGAGAGCCACCCCAAGTCCGTCACGTATTGGACGAAGGAAGGGGGAGTCATGATTCTGTCCAATGCCAAGTACAACAGCATGCTCATCGACTCCGGCACGTACAAGAGCAAGATGAATCTCAGGATCAGGGATCTCAAGCCGGACGACTACGGAGCCTACACCTGCGTGGCCAAGAACTCTTTGGGTGAGACGGAGGGCACCATAAAACTGTACGGTAAGTGACTTGTAGAAAACGTCTAACATAAATAAAATTAAAATTAATATTTCAAATAGAAGATTATAATTAAATATCAAATTACAAAACTAAATGTTGACAGAAAAACAGCTACTACTCTTGCAAGATTAAGGATGAATATCCTCAAAAATATGAAACTTTCTGCTGATGGCATTACAAAATACTAAAAAATGGCTCGACTGTTCTGATGTCGAGTTTACTGCTCATCGTGTCTTTGATTTCCCAATTGTTGTAGCCACTATACATTATCTGGACCATCCCTCGGAAGAGGATTTATACGCCAAGCTAGCAATTGACGTAGCCAATATTATTCTGTAGCACCATGATATTTGATTTGCTTGTACTCTACAGAGGATACGACAAAAGTAACAACAAACAGAATTTAAATTACAAACAAATTGAATTTTTTTTTTCTGGTAACTTTAAAATTACACTTATTGTTACCATTACGTAAAGATAAAATTAAATACAATGGAAGGAAATCTAAAAACCTAATTTTCAGTTTAAAAAGTGTATTTATTTTCCAAATTTTGGATTTGTTAAAAGTGCATTCTTTCAGGTTTCAAAAACTTGTTTTTATGTTTATTCAAAGAAAAGATACTGTAATTTATTTTCAAGTTCATATTCTCGGTTAAAGTTAATAAGTTTTTTTGTATTTTAAATATATTAAATAATAACACGAATCATGTGCATTTTATTAGAACTTTATATTTATTAATAAAAATAAGAAAATCAATATTAAATTATAGCCCTTTATATTACTGCACATCATTAATTGTTTCTTTATACGATATATGTAAAACTTAATTAATTAGAAAAATTGCAGTATGCCGTTAACATTTAAATATAAAATTTTTAAAGTATACATTTGCACAATAGCTTTGCGTATACTTAGTGAAATATTTTAATAAGAAAAGTTTCAATGACAAATATTAATTTTATTTCAATTGCCTTACTCTATGGGTGCACATTTCCATAGAATTTGTTTTTTGTGACATAAATAGCCCTTTCAATAAAGAAAAGTTCTGGCATTTTCTCAACTTCATTACTCCAAATTTCGGAATATATCGCACAGTCTTTCTTTATCTCTTTCACCATCGTTGAAAACGAATAAATTCTGCATTATCTTGATGGGTGATTCTAAATCACCTTTTATTTTTCCAACTTCCTTTTTTTTATTCATTTGTCGAGATCAGAAAAGAATCCAATTTATTATTTAGTTTTTTCTTGGCGCGAAATACAGTACAAGAACTGACAGAATTTTTCCCACCAATTTCGTAAAGATTTCTCCAGGAGGAAAAAAAAAACTCTTTCGATTGCAATTCAGATTAAAAGTCCAAAATCACGACTCTCAGGTTCGCGCTGCCTCAAGAGATGTGGAACATACTAACCTCGAAATACGCTGAACCCACTGAACCATGTGGCATTCATTTAACATGAATAATTTGCAGTTATGAAGTGAATACATGAATCATTTGTAGTTATAACATAAATAACCTGAATCATGAAATTTGCATTTCATAGAATTTTATATTTAATAATTGAAATAAGTAAGCTAATATTAAGTTATAGCCTTTTACTGTACTCCACATCATAAATTTTTTTTTATATTATAAATGTAAAACCTAATTAATCATAAAAAATGCTGTAAGTCATTTATTTTTAAATATAGGTTTGAAAACTACACATTTGCAAAATATCTTTGCGTATACTAACTGAAATATTTTAACAGGAAAAGTAACTGACAAATATCAATTTTATTTCAATTTCCTTACTATATGGGTGCACATTTCCATAGATATTTTTTTCTGACATAAATAGCTCTTTCAATAAAGAAAAATTCTGGCATTTTCTCAACTTCATTACTCCAAATTTCGGAATATATCGCGCAGTCTTTCTTTATCTCTTTCACCATCGTTGAAAACGAATAAATTCTGCATTATCTTGATGGGTGATTCTAAATCACCTTTTATTTTTCCGACTTCCTTTTTTTATTCATTTGTCCAGATCAGAAAAGAATCCAATTTATTATTTACTTTTTTCTTGGCGCGAACTACAGTACAAGACTCAGAGAATTTTTCCCACCAATTTCGTAAAGATTTTTCCAGGAAAAAAAAAAAAAAAACTCTTTCGATTGCAATTCAGATGAAAAGTCCGAAATCACGACTCTCAGGTTCGCGGTGCCTCAAGAGATGTGGAAAATACTAATTTCGAAATACGCGGAGAACCATGTGTCCTTGAAAACATATCAAGTTATCATCGAAATTCCTAGATGGCGCTTCCGACAATCTTATTTTACGACTCTAGATGGATTAACCGATGAATTATTTACGAATCTTTTCCATCTATAGGGTCGTTCAAATTTTAGGAGGCAGACACATTAGAGACGGTGGTTATATAGAAAAGGAAATATGATCGAGACCAAATCGCGGTAAAAAGGCCTTTGTGCTTCCGCGGGAATAAAAATGTTATTTAAGAACCTGATTGAGTTGAGGTTTGGGGATTTCTTTGCAGCTT
Organism: Caerostris darwini; assembly: GCA_021605075.1. Taxonomy (NCBI): domain Eukaryota; kingdom Metazoa; phylum Arthropoda; class Arachnida; order Araneae; family Araneidae; genus Caerostris; species Caerostris darwini. Next base: position 44,110 of record BPLQ01006434.1, on the reverse strand, counting down.
ATGCCTTTATTATTGAAAATTGTTTCCTGTTTTTACTGTGTATCTTTTTTCAGATTTTCTGTAACTCAATTCAATGTTTCTTAGAAAAAGTATTGCTAATAGGAAACTTTTATGGTCCTGATATTAAAATGCTTTACTAAAGCAGCAAAACATTTTATAATTAATTAGACTTTTATTTCACATTGATTTTTTTTCAAGCCATACTTGCATTTTGTGTTATTTAGTTTTCAGATAACATATTTGATAGGCTTTAGAACATTAAATTTAAGTAATACAATTATTTATTGATGAATAGTATATATATATATATATATATACATGTATGAAAATGTTATACATGTTTTAACTCGTTAGAAAAGGCTTATTTAAAGCTCGAATGCTCTAACTTCAAATAATATTCGTATTTTAAATCGTCTGTAAACATAATCTAGAAGAAAAAGTTTACTTCATGCTTGTTAGCCCTTTCATTTAATTGAAATAGTTAAGATAATCATGTTTTATTTATAAAAATAAGTTAATTCTCCCAACTATAATTCTAAAGTTGTTTTTGGATACTCAAAAATATCTTAAATTCGAACACAAATATTCAATTATATATAATTATTATAAATATGTAATTAATATAAATATTCAATATATCTGTGTTGAAGCTTCCGTTGTAGGAGAAGTATTGGGAGTTTCTCAAAATGACGTATCTAGATTATGGAATTGGTACAATATATGGAAATACATTTTCTTCCCAGATTGTGAAAAGTGCAACATGTGCAACAACACAAAATGAGAATCGGTATTTTGCACTAATAGCCAGATGAAATTGCACTATGAAAACGATTTTTTGCAGCAAGTATATTCAGACGTCTACTGGTACTAGAGTTTCGATCCAGGCTGTTCGAAACCGACTTTACCATGTGGTTTTATAGGTTCGCAGACTTATGGTCTGTGTTTCATTTACACATTACCACTGTTCTGCTTGCAGGAGGCATCATTCTGCTTGCAGGAGGCATAGACGAATCTCAGATTGGAACGAAATGAGTGAAGCGGCATGCTCTTCAATGACTTGTCCCGCTTTAGTGTACAACATGATAATAGGAGAATTCTTATCTAGAGAGAATCTGGTACGCGAACTACTCCTGCATTTGTACAGGAAAGTTTCCCATTTGGTGGAGGCAGAGTGTTGATCAGGGCAAATATTTCTATCAATGGCCACACCGACCTGCACGTAATCAGGAATGAATCACTAATGGTTCAGCGATATAGGGAGGAGATCATCAGACTTATCGGGGTCCTTTACGCTCCAGCAGTATGTGATAAATTCATTCTACTGGATAATAACACTAGGCTACTGAGCTAGTGGATAGTTTCCTTTTCGATGAAGAAATCATTCGAATGGATTTGGTCAACATATTCACCAGACATGAGCCCAACAGAACATGTTTGGGGATTGTAGGAGGAAGGGCTACTAGCTGCTTATGACCCCAAAAAACAATTCAGCAGTTGGAAAGCTCTCTTTAGCAGGGTAGAGAGAAAAAAATCGCAGTACCTTATTGACAACTATCATTGATTCCATGCCTCGTAAGTGTGACCTTTCGGTCAGGGAAACCATATCCCTTATTGATACTCATTAGTATCCATGAAATCAAATTTTTTGTTTGTATAATATGCCCGAATTGTGAATTTTTTACTTATCGTCAAGTATAGTCAATAAAATGTAATTATTCCTAATTCATTGCTTTTTTTTTCCTCATAAGTTACATTATCAAATCATGATATATCAGTCGCCGAAATATTTTCTCCTCTGCAATTTATAAACAAAATCATAATACCTCCTAATTGTTTTGGGCAGTATTTTATTTGTCACAAAACAAAATAAATATAACAACATATGCATTAATGAATTAACAGAAAAAAAATTTCCATTTGACTTTATTTTTATTTACGTGAAAATTAAAATGTATTGTTTATTATTACAAAACTTATTGTATGGTTAATATAAAATTAAAAGAAAAACGTTATATACACTTGTTACAGAAATGTTACCTACTCTTCATTATCATAACATATAACTTTCCTGCATTCAAAATTATAAACAACCAGCCTACTTTTATAGGACCTTGAAGATTTGTCTGCAATTTTTAAAGTCATTTATGTTATATAAATATATCCTTTGTTAAAGATTTTTAATTAAAAGTGAATAAAATTTATTACCTTAACCGAAAATATCGTAATGAAATTAAACAAGATTTTCCTTTTAAAGGGAATAAAGACAAAATATAATTCCTTTTCAACTTTCACATTCAGCAATTCAAAGTATTTTCGCTTTTGAAATTATGCAATATATTGCTTTAATGTTTCAATAAACATTTATTTTTTCATGTTGCAGATGTTCCACTTATATTTTCAATTTCATTACAAACGGAAATAAATATCATTAATTATAATTTTTATATATATACATACATTAGAAACGATATACATACATTAGAAAATTGTAAGAAACGCTCTATTTTAAAATAAACTTCAAATGCATCTTATAAATATATTTTTAAATGCAAAAATATACTATTTAGAAGTTCTAATGATTCTAATTTAATTTGAATTAAAATAATTAGCAATTACCTAATAAAGTGTAAATTCATCAAAGTAAATGCATATTTCTTTAAGTAAATTACATACACACTTTGTGTTTTTGTTTTTTCTTTTCATAAATATTTATTAATTAATGGGACATTTCTTTTATGATAAGAGAAACAGCTGCAATTGTAACTGTTTCTTTGTTTGTCTATTACAGAAATCCCTCGACCGACTTCAACATCATCACCTGCCCCTCAGTACACGAGCAAAATGAGCAAGACAGATGGTAAATATTTGTTTAAATGATTCTAATTGTCCAGACACTTTTTTTTATTTCTAATTGAATAGCAATTTAAATTAAAATATAAAATTTGTATTTTCATCAGGAAACTTATTCAAAGAGAAGTACAGGTGTATATTTACAAAGTAAACCTCAAATGATATTTGTGAAAATTATTAAATTACATTGAAAACGAATTGTATTGAAAATGAATTCGTACGACAAATAAGTGTAATATTATCTTTTTGTATCGCCATTTAATTGTTACACATGTGTGATAAAAGAAACGAGAAATTTTCTATTCACTACTATTTTCTTTTGTGTGACAAAAGCGTTAAGAATTTTATGCATTTGGAATTTAATTTCAAATGTGATATTTTTGATTGTTTACATAAATCTTACAGTTCATTTTTGAAAAAGTATTTATTCATCTGCCCTATTATTCACTTGTTATTAACCAATGATAATAATATCATAATTAAATAAAATATTAATGTACCTGAAAAGAAATATTATTTTTATTTTCAAACTTTTTTCCTTAGTTATATTAAATGTCCTTAAAATCACAATGTCTGCAAATGTAAATGAATATTTTTAGAAATAATAAAACCAAATTCTTAAGCTAAAAATAGAATGTTGGTATATTAATAATAATAATAAAAAAACCAAAATCACTTATTGAAAACTACAGGATAAAATTTATATTTAGTTTTTAATTCTATATTAAGTGTCAATTTTTTTACTTGCATTTAAATGTCCTTAAATCACACTGTTAGCAAGTGTACATACATTTTTATGAATAATCAAATCGAATTCGTATGCTAAATTAATAAGTTGTGATATTAAAAATGGTAATTATTAAACTATGACTTAGTGAAAACTTCAGGATAAATTTAATTTTAGTTTTTACTTCTATATTAAATGTCATTTTTTTTTTACTTCTATATTAAATGCCAATATTTTTTACTTTTATATTAAATGTCAATATTTTTTACTTATATCTTAAATGTTCTTGAATCACAATATCTGCAAATGTAAATTAATATTTTTTATAAATAATCAAACCAAATTCGTAAGCTAAATTAGTAGGTTGAGCTATTAAAAATAATAATTATTAAACAAAAATCACTTAGTGAAAACTACAGGCTAAATTATCTTTTATTTCTTACTTCTATATTAAATGTCATTAAAATGTCTCAATATTTTACTTATAAACGTTCTTAAATCACATTGTCAACTAAAATGTCTCAATTTTTTAACTTAAATGTCCTAAAATTACAATGTCAGCAAGTGTTTTTATAAATAATCAAACCGAATTCGTATGTTAAATTAGCAAGTTATGAAATTAAAAATAATAATTATTAAACAAATATCACTTAATGAAAATTACTGGATACATTTATTTTTAGATTTTAGTTATATATTGAATGTCACTAAAATATCTCAATTTTTTACTTATATATGTCAGTAAATCACAATGTCAACTAAAATGTGTCATTTGTTTTCACTTATAAATGTCATTACATCCCAATATCACCTCGTGTAAATATATTTTTATAAATAATCAAACAGATTTTGTAAGCTAAAACTAGTAGGTTGAGAAATTAAAAATAATAATTATTAAACAAAAATCATTTAGTGAAAACTACGGGCAAGTTTCATTTTTAGTTTTAAGGTTCTAGTTTTCTGTCATGTTTTATTTCAGGATCTCAACAAACTACAAGTGAAAAAATGCTGATAAGTACGTGGAAAAATTCCTTAGTGAAGGACGAGAATGATTGTAAGTAAAATGTGAAAAAAAAACCTCGAAGATCCTCTAACTTCGAAAATAAATTTTATATGCAAATTATCAATTTAAATTTTAGCAATAATAGGCCTTTTGTTTATTATACTGCATTTAAAATTTCCTGCATGAATAAAAATCATGCTTTGAAGCTAAATTTAACCAGCTTGAAGACATTTTGATTTAAAAAGCTCTTATTTATTTATTTATTTATTAATTATTATTTTTGTAGTTCCATTATATTTTAAGATTATTTAATAAGAAAAATGATTCACATTTTCTTATAACATTTGAACGAATTCATTATTGAATGTTTCAAAGATTTTAATAAATCGAGTGCAATAATTGAAAGATTTAGCTTGGAATTATGAATTTTTGAATCGATACAATTTTTAGCGTATAAAATTACATATATATTATTATGATGACATTAATTTTAATAATATAAAGCTGAATTTTGAAGGTTTAATACATAAACTATGTTTTTTCCAAATAAACTAGATTTCTTTAAGTTAAAACACTTAAATTTTCTCTTAAATTAATTTATCTTAAACGGATTTAAGAAATTTTGGTTTAAAAAGCTCTTATTTATTTATTATTATTTTTGCTGTTCCATGATATTCTAAAATTATTTAATAAGAAACATTTTCACTTTCTCATAAAATGTTATTGAATTCATTACTGAATATTTCAAAATGTTTTAATCAATAGAGTCTAATTATTGAAACATTTAGCTTGGAATTATGAATTTTTGAATCGACATAATTATTTTAAGGTTTCAATTTACATATATATATTTTAATGGTGCAATTTATGTTAATAATCTTAACTGAATTTTAATAGTTTAATACCTAAACAATGTTTTTTTTCAAATATACTAGATTTATTTGAGTTACGACATTTAAGTTTTCTCTTAAATGAAGTTATCTTAACTGGCTTTAAGAAATTTTGATTTAAAAAGCTTTTACTTATTTATTTTTATTTATTATTTTTTGTAGTTTAGTGATATTCTAAGATTATTTAATAAGTAACATTTTTATTTTCTTATAAAATTTGAATAAATTCATTATTGAATACTTCAAAAGATTTTAATAAATTGAACTAAATTATTCAAGCATTTAGCTACGAATTATGTATTTTTGAGTCGACATAATATTTTTTATTCAAACATTTAGCTTGGAATTAGGAATTTTTGAATTGAAATAATATTTTTAAGGTTTCAACTGGCATATATATATTTATGAAGAAATTCATTTTAATAATAACCTTAAACTGAATTTTAATGGTTGAATACATAAACAATGTTCATTTGTAATAAACTAGATTCGCTAAGTCTTGAAAATAATTTGATCGAAATTTATAAAATAAAACAATTATTGATGAAGCCTTTTTTTTTATTTTGATAATTAAAAAACAAAAAAGAAAACATTCCAAGTGAACTAAGCATAAGAAAGGAATAAATCTATATTGTATAACATTACACATTAAAATAACCATTTGACCACAAAACACACTTGTTGCAATTTATTAAATCATTAATTACCAAAGCCTCTCATAAACTAAGATTACGTAAAATAATTCAAATTTGCAGTTGGATAGCAGACTGCATTTAATCCAATAACTGCAAAATAAAAGCTGATTAATAATTTATTATTGTAGTCCCAAAAGGATTGTACAAAGTTGCAAAATCAAATATTAATATGCAACTATTATTGTTGCATTTTATGGCTTCCAGTTTTCAGTAACGAGGGGAATTTTTTCTTTCTCCTCAGCTGTAAGAAACACGCTGTATTTAATTTAATGATTGCAAAATAAAAGCTGATTAATAATTTATAATTGTAGTCTTAAAAATATTGTATAAAGTAACAAAATCAAATATTAATATGCAACTGTTGTTGCTACATTTTATTGCTTTCAGTTTTCAGTAACAAGGTGAATTCTTTTCTTTCTCCTCAGCTGTAAGAAAGGCATGATATTACACATTAAAATATCCACTTGACCATAAAACACATTTGTCACATTTTATTAAATAACTAAATATCAAAGCCTCCCATAAAAAAAAATTGCCTAAAATTGTCCACCATTGGTGCTTGATAACAAACGGCATTTAATTTTATAGTTGAGAAGGAAAAAATAAAAGCTGGTTGATAATTTATTCTTGTAGTCCCAAAAGGATTGTACAAAGTAGCAAAATCAAATATTAACATGCAGCTCCTATTGTTGCATTGTATTGCTGTAACGAGGTGAATTTTCTTTTCTTTCTCCTCAACTGTAAGAAAGACATGATATTACACATTAAAACAATCACTTCACCATAAAATAAACTTATTATAATTTATTAAATCATTGATTACCAAAGCTTCCCATAAAATAAGATTACATAAATTAATCCACACTTGGTGCTTGATAACAAACTGCATTTAATTTAATAACTGCAAAAGAAAAATAGTGTAGTCTCAAAAGGATTGTACAAAGTGGCAAATTGAAATATTAGTATGCAGCTGTTATTGCTTCTCAGTTTTCGGTAACGAGGTGAATCTTTCTTTCTCTCTCCTCAGCTGTGAGAAAGGCATAATATTATACATTAAAATAACTACTTGACCACAAAACACACTCGTTATAAATTATTAAATCATTAATTACCAAAGCCACTCATGAAATAAAATTACGTGAATTTGTCCACGTTTGGTGTTTGATAACAAACTGCATTTAATTTAATAATTAGAAAGTAAAAGCTGATTAATAATTTATTATTGTAGTCTCAAAAAGATTATACAAAGTAGCAAATTCAAATATTAATACATGCAACTTTTGTTGTTGCATTGTATTGCTTTCGGTGTTCAGTAACGAGGTGTACTGTACTTTCGGTGTTCAGTAATTATTTTTCTTTATCCTCAGCTGTGAGAAAGGCATGATATTACACATTAAAATAATCACTTGACCGTAGAATACACTTATTATAATCTATTAAATCATTGATTACCAAAACTTCCCACAAAATAAGATTACATAAATTAATCCACATTTGGTGCTTGATAACAAATTGCATTTACTTTAATAACTGCAAAGTAAAATCTGATTAATAATTTATTATTGTAGTTTCAAAAGGATTGTACAAAGTAGCCAAATCAAATATTAGCATGCAGCTGCTGTTGTTGCATTGTATTGCTGTAAAGAGGTGAATTTTTCTTTTCTTTCTCCCCAGCTGTGAGAAAGGCAGAATTGTCAACCGAGCTTCTGGAAAAGGAGAGCACAGTCGGTGGGATTGCAGCTGCAGCAGCTTCTGACCATGAATTCAGAGAAACAGGTGAGCACTAAAATAAATTTAAATAATATTAAATATTAAATATATAAATAATATAAGTTAAAATAATATAAAAATGTTTAAATTTTTTAACTAAAGTTAACCAAATTTCCAAAACATAAAACAATATAATCGTCTGAGTCGATATACAGATTACCCATACATTTAAAATTTTATATAAGAACTATAATGTGGAAGCTAGGCAACCACAAAATGACTGGGTAAGAGATTGGGTTGAGATACTTGAGGCACAGGCATGAGAACACTTTATCTTTATTCTGACCATGAATTCAGTGAAACAGATGAGTACTAAAATAAATTAAAATAAGATAAAAGTGTTTAAATTATTTAAGTAAAGCCAATCAAATTTGAAAAACATTAAAAAAAATCGGATGGGCCGATTTACAGGTTACCCATAAAAATTAAATTTAATGTAAGAACTGAAGTGTGCAGGTTGGGCAACCAGATTGTAATTGAGTGTGATTGGGTTGAGATACTTGAGGCACAGGTATGAGAAATTCCAGGTTTATTGTCACGCGCGCAAACACCACACACATACAATTAGAGACATACAATATTTAACACATTTAAAGACAGATAATTATAGATTCGTTTCGCTTCTAATCGAAAATCCGATACTCGACTACGCGCATGGTGTGCGAAGTATACTTCCTCTTCGAGTGAGAGTCTGTAGTGTCCAGATTGCGCAACCAGATTGTAACTAGATGTGGTTGGGTTGACATACTTGAGGCCCATGTTTCAGAATTTACAGCTTTATTTACACACGAACAAACACCACAGAGATGCAAATAGAGATTACAATATTTAACACGTTTAAAAAAAAGATAATTATACATTTGTGGAACCACGAAATTATAAGCGAAAATCGAATGAAATATACTCCCTCTTTGGGAGAGAGACTGTAGGCCAACTAATGCGCAGGATTGCACTAGACAAGGAGTCCAGGATGCGCAGGAATGCAGTCGAATTGCACTTCATTATATTTCCTCTCGAGTGAGAGGCTGTAGATCAACTAAATGTTTCTCAACAGAAGCGCAGGTTTGTGCCGTACTTCCTCTCCGAATGAAGTTTGGAGTCCAATTTACCATTTCTACTGAACACCACAGGGAGCGCGCTCTTGCGAGTGTCTAAAAGGAAGCATGGTTACAGAAAAAAAATGAAATTTAAAAAAATTAAAAAACAAAAGGATTCTAAATGATTTACTTTTCTTGAAAAATCTCATTTTCACTTTGAAATAAAATTGTCTTTTCTTTCACCAGATGAACTTAAACAACAATTTTGCATTATTTAATTAATTAATTATATCATTATTAGCAACGGAAGAAATTAAAAAAAATTAAATAAATTATTAAGAAACGTAGAAAGTGGTCAAAGAGTTAAAAAGACATAAAAGGAAAAAAGTGTTCAAAGTAACTGAAAACCTCGCTACCCTAAACAATACTCATAATTTTATGGGAAAAAGCATGATACTTCCAAAAACAATATTCTCTAAAGGACTATGAGAAATATATAACTATATGAGAAAATATGACTGTTCACCTATTGTGCACCTTTATTTTCATTATTTGAACATGGTAATTCGTTCATTTCATGCATTATAAAATATATGTATTTAGTGTTTCCATGTTAATTATAATATTTAACTTCATTTGTTTTATGAAAAACATTTTTTAAATTATTTTCTTAATTATTTATCTCTAATTAAGATTTATATTAAATGTCATAAAAGGTTTTTAACTCTAAGTATGTATTATGATTTATATCTGACTGTTAAGTTACTTACGGCATAAATGTTTTAACTAATGCTCTAAAACAAAGTAAGTTATTCAAGAAAAATGAATAAAATTATTTTTTTTAATAGTAATTATTTTTAATTTGAACTAGATGGAACTAACCGCAAATAAAAACAAAAATCTTTCCTTTAAAAAGTTCGCTTTTTGCAATTTTAATTGCCAACTATTCAAGAAATTACTGATTTTTCCAGCCACTTCGAATACAGAAATTTTTTTTTAACACAAAAATAAATAAATAAAAATATATGTTCAAACTATTAGAAGAACAACAAAAAATATACAAAAAAGAAACAAAAGTTTAATTTATTCAATTGCTATTTTTGTGTTCTGTAGTTGTGATGTTTGTTTTTGTCCATACAAATTGTTGCCTTGCAGCAGAATAGAAATTCTTTAGTATGTTTTCTGTTTCCCTTTTGTCTAGTACGGGTATTTACATTTGATTGAAAAAAAAAATTAGGTATTTCGTTCAGAAACAATAAATTCAATTATTGTAATAGTAAGTCACAATTATTCCTAAAAATCAATCCATAAGCAATACAATTAATTATTATTACACACATTGTTACAGTTGAGAATTATAAAAACTGTTATTTAAATGGCTAGAAACATTTTTAAAGGTTACCATACAATTTATTTTCCAAAATTACTATAGTTTGTTTTTCAGCATTTTAAAAAAATTTTAAATAAATATTTTGGCAATGTTTAAATTTGCAATTTTAAAAGAATAATAAAAATTGATTATCTGGTAGATTTATGATTTTTTTTTTAGTTAATATAATTTTTTACTTTTAGTTGTTGGTATTATTAATTGTAAAAAGTGTATTTATCTTTTCCATAAAAAAGCCATTTTGTTCTTGAAATAACATGATTAAGTAATTTTTTATTGAATTTTATATATAATTTTATATAAATTTTTATAGAATTAACTACGAATAATTTTTTTACTTATTATTACGTCATTTTAAAACTTTTTCCCAAAATAGTTATTCACTTACTCAAATTAAGTTCTTAATAAGAAACTATAACATAGTATGTAAAGCCAAGTTTTATATTTAAATATTTCCAACTTTATTAGGTTTTAGAATTTTTTGAATATCACTTTAAAATTTGGCTTTTAGAATGAAGTAAGTACATTTGTCATGAAATTAAATCCAATAAACAGTTTTTCATTTTACATTAATATCCTAATGAATTTATTATAGCAATAAAATAAACTAAAAGCCTTCAATAAACGTTTAAATAACTAACAGCAAATTAACTACGAATATTTTATTAGTAAATAAAAAGGTGGTTATTATATACGTACAAATATAACGATTTAAAAGTAGAAATTATTATTACTCGTCAGAAAGGAAATTATTATCATCAAGGCTGGCAATTATGAAAATGAACAAATGATCGTGAAACTTAGTAAAAGAAGTAAAAATTAAACATTAGCAATTTAATAATATATTCTTCAATGTCATTCGTATTTACTAGACAATAAGTGATATCATTAGGAAACTAGTAGACTAACATTGTCGTATTTGTTGTAAAAATTGGCAGGTTTTACATTAATTTTGTTCTTTGCTTAATATAATGTATAATGGACTTATCCTTATAAAAACATAAATATTTCACGAGAAACTTTGAAATCATCAAATAAATAACAAAAAAAAGTCATAAAAAAATCTCCTGGAAGTAGATAAACTAAGTCACATAAATGTGTGTTATTTAATTAATAATTAACCTTCGTAAGACATTTATGAACAAGGAACATTTTTAGACAGAAAGTCCTTACAAAATCATGTTATGTTTTATAATTACCAGTCGTTATTCAGTGGTGACTCATGTAGTATAGGAATCACGAGGTTAAATTGTCTCGAAAAAAAGAAAGCAAAATAGAAGCATGGCAGAAACAAGAATTCAATAGAAACAAAATCACTCGATGAACTCAACTGGAATAACTCATAATAATAAAAAGTCAATTAAAATCATATAATTATTTACACATTTACAAATACTAATCTACAAGAATCAAATAAATTACGGCAGACAAATCTGTGTTATACAGTTAATAGTTAATATTCATAAAACATTTATGACCAAGCGACATTTTCCAGACAAAAAGCCATTAAAAATTCAAGTTATGTCTTATGTCAAGTCGTTATTCAGTGATAATATATGCAGTTAGCTAGCAGGAGGCATGAATTTGAATCCAATGGTACAATTCAGAGGACAACAAGGCTCGATTGCAATTGTGAAAGTATAGTTTTCCTATTATAGTACAAACTAATAAGAATCAATTACTCCTCGAAAAGTCTTTATTCCTTCTCTATAAATTTAAGGATTGACTTTTTGAAACATATATATATACAAATAGTTCTCTATTTTTTTCCTATGCTCTCCTATTTTTTTATATATTGTTATACACTGAAGTGACAAAAGTCATGGGATACCTCTTAATATCGTGTAGGCCCTCCTTTCCCCCGGCGAAGTGCAGCAACTCGACGTGGCATGGACTCAACTAGTCGTTGGAAGTCTTCTGCAGGAATATTGAGCCATGCTGTCTCGATAGACGTCCATAATTGTGAAAGCGTTGATGGTGCAGGATTTTGCGCACGAACAGACCTCTCGATGATGTCCCATAAATGCTCGATGGGATTCATGTTGGGCGATCTGGGTGGCCAGATCATTCTTAGGAATTGCCCAGAATGTTCTTCAAACCAATCGCGAACAGTTGTGGCCCGGTGACATGGCGCATTGTCATCCATAAAAATCCCATCGTTGTTTGGGTACATGAAGTCCATGAATGGCTGCAAGTGATCTCCAAGTAGCTGAACATAAGCATTTCCAGTCAATGTTCGGTCCAGTCGCACCAGAGGACCAAGTCCATGCCATGAAAAAACAGCCCACACCATTACGGAGCCACCACCAGCTTGAACAGTGCCTTGCTGACAGTTTGGGTCCATGGCTTCGTGGGGTCTGCGCCACACTCGAACCCTACCATCAGCTCTTACCAACTGAAATCGTGACTCATCGGACCAGGCCATGGTTTTCCATTCATCTAGGGACCAACCGATATGCTCACGTGCCCACGAGAGTCGCTGCAAGTGATGTCGTTCTGTCATTAAACCACTCGAGTCGGTCTTCTGCTGGAATAGCCCAAGAAAGCCAAATTGCTCCGCACAGTTCTAACAGACAAGACCCTTGTACGTCCCACATTGATTTCTGCGGTTATTTGACGCAGTGTTGCTTGTCTGTTAGACTTTACGACTCTTTGCAGACGTCGCCGGTCTCGGTCTTTTAGTGCAGGCGGTCGACCACTGCGCTGTCCATGGTGGGATGTTATGCCTGAAATTTCATACTCTCGGCACACTCTTGACACAGTGGATCTGGGAATGTTTAATTTCCTAACGATTTCCGAAATGGCATGACCCATGCGTCTAGCTCCAACTAACATTCCGCGTTCAAAGTCTGTTAATTCCCGTCGTGCGGTCATCATCACGTCAAAACCTCTTCACATGAATAACTTGAACAGCAATGAAAGCTCTGCGAAAGCACTGCGCATTTATACCTGTTCTACGCGATGCTACTGCCATCTGGAAATTTGCATATTGCTATCCCATGACTTTTGTCACTTCTGTGTATACATAACAATAATAGGAGAACCTGGCTACAGAAAAGTTGTAGCACAGATCTACCTCTTATACTAAAGACATTACTAAAAGTACACAATCCGGTCACATTAATGTGACCACCTGTTAAAAACCAGAATATGCACTCTTGTATATTCTGTCTTTAAGTGGAGTGTGTTATTAAGTGGTATTTAAGTGGTATCAAGTGAAATTCTTTATATACACTCCCCTGCAATGTGCTGCCACCTGCCTTTTGTGATTGGTTATTTGACATTGGCGTAGTAGCTGGTGGTCACATTAATGTGACCGGACTGTATATAACGAAAGTCTGCAACGAATGTTATTGATATCGCCACGCTGAAAGCAGGGACGGAAACGGGATTGGGAGCTGGGGAGTCTCTGAGGAGTATGGACTCTATTGAGAGTTGTCTGGTCTCAAAATCCTTAAACGTAACAGCTAAAATTAACCTTTCTTGTTGAATCTTATGGGAATGTGAATCTTACGTGGATGACATACACTGGTAGAATATGTTCACTAGATTTCAGATGTCTGTAAAAGATAGTTTCGAAAATTTCTGTAAATTATGATAGCTATGAGTAAAGATTCCGATAGTCCAGATAGATAGTCCAAAATGCAGATGGAACTCTAAAATATTCGTGTTCTTCGGGTGGAATTCTAAAATGTTCTAATGGTGCTTTTCAGATGGAACCTCCAAAATTAATTGTAGAATAATGAATGAACCATTGAGTATCAATCTAATTTATTGTTACGATACATGCTGAATAACGTACTAAAAGAACAGTCCAAAGTTCTATTCTGTTCTCAAATAGGTCCGGGTCAGAATTACAAAAAAAAAAAAAAAAAAAAATTGTAACATCTCAGGTTGGGTACCTTCTTTGCTGCCTCTTGAAAAATGTTGGGCTGTTACTTGGATCTTGGCTCGCCCTTTTCTTCTTCCAAGTTCCGAGTGATTTTCTCATGGAGGCGAGTTCTAGTGCGACTGCCACCTAGAGCCTTACACTCTGAGAGGCATTATTGGACTCTGCATATTCTCTTTTCGTTTCAGGGGAAGATTGAGGAGTTCTTTTATCAAAACCCCTGAACTTAACTGTAAAGGTTAGTCTTACATGGATGCCACAGACTGGCAGAATGGTTAGGTTCATTAAGTTTCCGATGCCTGTAAAAGATGGTTTGGAATATTTCTGTAAATTGTGATAGCTACGAGTACAGATTCGGATAGTCCGGATAGATAGCCCAAAATGCAGAGGGGACTCCAAAAGGCAGGTGGAACTCTAAAATGTTCCAGTTTTGTTCTTGAGGTGGAACTCTAAAATGTTCTAGTGGTGTTCTTCAGGTGGAACTCCAAAATTAATTGTAGAATGATAAATGAGCCATTTTTTGTCCATCTAGTCTACTATTGCAATAAATATTGATTAAGACACTGAAACAACATTCCAAAGTTCTATTCTGTTTTCAAATAAGTTCGGTCAGGTTTCAAAAAATAAGTAAATAAAATCGTTACACCTCAACTTGAGTTCAATCTCTTTGATCTGCCTCTTGAAAAGGGCTAGGTTATTATTTGAATCTTGGCTTGCCATCGTCTTCTTCCACGTTCCAATATGATTTTCCCCATACTGCAGTTCTAGTGCGACTGCCACCTGCAGCCATACGGTCTGAAAGGCTTTATTGGACTATACATGTTCTTTTTTTCCTTTTGCAGGGGGAGAGAGGAAAGAAAGCAGACGTCGCCTCAACAAAGGGCAAAATTCCAGCGCTCCCGGCCAAAATTATTTCACTTCGTTTATGATTATTGGATCCACTTTCTTCCTCCTACTCGTACGCTGATTCGCCAAAACCAAGAAAGAAGAAAAATCACGTGGTTTTTCTAGTTTCAACCTCTGGTGCTGAAAGGCAGCAAGTTATATATTTGAAAAAATAAAAATTATGAAAAAAAAAAATGAACTCTTCATTCTCATGCTCATTATTCAAACTAATTTAGGCCCGTGTTGTTTGAAGCTGCGCGTGACTCTACGTAGTAGACCGTCTTTGGGTTTAATATCACATACTATATGTGTATATACCTATAGCTCTTTTCTTCCCTATATTTCAAGCAGAATAAGTATATACATATATACAAATGACTATATATCGGGATTTGTCTTGTGTGTATATATGTCAGGTTTGTTTGCAGTTGTAGTGAATTCTTACTCAAGTTCATGAATAGTTAAACTAAACTTTATTTATTTATTTAAATTTCTACAATACATTAAAATATATCATTCTTTATTACTTGAGAAGATTGAATAAATTGTATATAAGTAGTTGCGTTGTAGTTCGTTGTTAATAAATCATAAAGCATCTAATTATTTAATTAAAAAATGTTAATTATCTCATAATTTATTCGTTTTAAAAGGCCTTTTTAGAAAAAAAAACTACACGTGAAATTTATTATTCCATTTTTAAAAGAGATAAAAGGCATGATTTAATTTAAAATATTTTATCCGATATCTTTTCGATGAGGCAAAAAGATCTTTAAATAAATATTTTGAGTTAAATCTTTGTGTTTTCTATAAATTTGTATTTAAAATATTAAGCTGTTATACATTATATAAATCATATCTGCTTAGTAATTTTTAAAATTGCGAATATTAAATCAGCAATAATTTTGTTTAATATTTCTCCACATAAATCCCACACAAATTATTATTCAAAGTAAAATGGTATTGTGGAAATTCTGGCAAAAATCATAATACAAAAGAAAAAAATTATTCAAGGTAAAAAGATATTGAGGAAATTGTACCAAAAATTATAATACAAAAGAAAAAAAAATATTCAAGGTAAAATGACGTTGTGGAAATTCTAGGAAAAATCATAATATAAAAGAAAAAAAATATTAAAGTTAAAATGATATCGTGGAAATTCTAGCCAAAAACATAACACAAAAGAAAAAAAAAATATTCCAGCTAAAATTATATTGTGGAAATTCTAGCAAAATCATAATAAAAAAGAAAAATTGTGCGATTTATGAACATATATTTATTGATTCTTTATCTGCCAATTTTTGATTACGGATAACATTTCACTTCAAGAGATAACTCAATATATGAGAGGATTTATAAAATAAATTGTTCAACTTCATTGTATTTTAAAGCTATTAATTTAATTAAATCCACGTAGATGGTGAATATTCATGAAACACTGTAAGACTTAACTACTACTGTTTTAGAACAAAAAATTGTGTACATATATAATTGCAATATGTATATGAAATTATTCATTCCAAGTTTTATTAGTTTATCGTTAACAGCAATCATGTCATGTTGATGTTCTGTGCATGCGCATGCGCTTAGACTGAATGGTAATGTGTGCAAATTAAATATCTACATTTTATTATTTTTTTTCGATTATTGATATTGGAAAGGCGTAGATATATTTCCCTGTATAAACTATAACCTCTAATTATGGTATTTAAATTAAATTATTGATTTATTTCCAAAATAAGTAATTTTTAAACATAACTACGAAATATTCATTAATATGTATATTTTTGTTCTTTTTTTATAATTGCATATTTACGTCATTAATTCAGAAATTTTACTCATATATTTAGTGTATTAACTACTACATTAAAAATTGTTTGTGTAATTTATTATGTACTTTACATATTATTCATTTAATTAAATTAATCGTTATTAATTAATGTAATAATATTATTATTAAAAAAATTTAAAAAAAATGTTTTTTTTATTAATTTTTAATTTTATTAAATGTTTCGTATTTTCCTGAATAAAATTAATAATTAATTATAATTTTAAGAGAAAATTAATGATTTAATTGCAACATAAGTAATTTTAAAACATACTTACTATTCATGTATTAATATGTATATTTTTGCCCTTTTTTATTATTGCATATTTACATCATTAATTTAACAATTTTACTCATATATTTAGGATATTAACTACTACAGAAAAGATTGTGAGTGATTTATAATGCAACATTCCGTTTATTAATTTCTTTAAATTTTATTAATCTTTCGTATATAGTTTCATATGTTTGTATATATATATATATATATCAAATAAATGTCTACATTGGTATTATTATTATTTATATATACATATAACTATTTATATGTGTTACATACATACAGATATTACATATTATTGCAAAAATTATGTAGTATATTAAGATAAATAATTTTAATACGTTATCATTTTTGTGTATTAATCTTTTTGTTAATTTATGTATTGTAAATTTTAATTTTATGCAATTTTATTAACTCGATAAAAATAAAATTAATGATTAATTTTTTAAATAAGTGTAGAAATAGAGAAAATATATGTGTATAACAATTATTATTTATTCCAATATAGTCCTTTACTCTTTTTATAAGTAAATCTTTTTCATAAAAAATTTTTAATTTTTAAGAAGATCCAGAAATTATTTTATCTTATCTATTAACCATGATGCTTTAAAGTTCGAAAGTGGTTAGTGTTCCTGTCGTAAACTTTGATTTTTTATTTCTTTTTCTGTCAAGTATCATGTACTTCCTGTACTTTTTTGTATGTTTTTCAAAAATTTAACTGGAGATCAAGATGTTTGTCAGCATCTATATTTGTCTCATGCTGTAAGAATGCTAAGCTGAAAATAAAATTTATGAAGAAATTGGCATTTTGTGAGCTTTTTTTCCATTACATTTAAGTATGCCTTATGAATGATAAAGTAAAAAACAATTCATTGCTTCTAAAAATTATCAACATTTACGTAATATATATAATATTATTAATATTTAACTTAATAAGTAATACTAAAAGTTAAATCGATACTGTATATTTGTTGAATTAAATGACTAAAATTTTGTAATATATTTCAATTCACTAAAAACTAAATGTTCATAATTTTGAAAATTTTAAAGTCAACGTTTTACAGGCTATCAAATTTATTTTAATATCTTAATAATTTCATTATTTTAATATCTTAATAATTTTATTAATTTAATTTCTTACTGAGTATTATATTAGTCATAAAGTTATTGCATTTTATTAAATGGAAAAGATATACACTTAACTAAGTTCAAAATAGTTATTTTTTACCAAAAAAATTAATGTAATGGTTTTTCATTAATAGTACATGAAAATAACAAAAAATATTATTTATTACTCGGTTTTTTTTTTCTTGCATTTGATTTTGAAAAAACTATTTATAAAGGATTTTATGGTATGTGAATCTGAAATAAAGGATGAAACTAAATAAAATTATAAAGGCTATCCGAAATGAATGGGTCTGATGTCAGAGTGAATAACGTTACGTGCCACAGGTTTTGGTCTCGTATCCCGACTGTGCTATAGATGTGTGTAGTAGTTCGGAATCCTCTGTAATCTGTAGGTCACGGTTTGATATGACTGTGTGGGCCTAGGTCTGATAACCTTACCCCTTAACAGAAAACATATCATGTTCTAAAACCTGCCAGCAGGCAGACAGCCTTGGACCACCATAGGGCTGTATCACCAATGAAAAAGAAGAATTAAACTAGCAATGAAATAAATATATGTATATATAAGACAAAACACTTTCGACAGAACTTAATTTCATAAAAAAAATAAAAGAAATAAATACAACTATAAACAGCAATTAAAAATTCGAGACCTTGAAAATTTTTTGAATCACTACATTTTAACAAAAGTTAAAAACAACGAACAAAATATTTAATAGTGTTATTGATTAACAATTACAAAACTAAAAAGCACAAGAATAGCGTTAAACAAATTATTTTAAGCATTTCTAACTCATTAAATCATCACATAATTTCTTATTCAGCGTTACATAAAAAAAAAATATCCCTTTTTTAACAAAATGATTAATCCTTCCACCCCTAAAAAAAAGGTCACAAAAGACCACAAACGCTACACTCTTTAGTAAAATTATCGTTATCCGATAAATTTCCAAGCTTTCTAATCCCGAACAGGTAATTTCTTGTGGTTCCAACCCACTATCTACATCCAATATGTCACTCTGACAACAGATCTATTCTGGGGAAAGTGTCGCCGACATTTAAAGGATGAAAAGAAATAGTCATGCGAAAAGTACATCCGAATCACCAATAAAACCGACCCATAAACTAACTCATCCGTAAGTCAGAAAACAACGGGAGAGTGAGAGAGAGAGAGAGAGTAAAAGAGGAAAAATTTTCCAAGATTCGCTTTTTCGTGTTTTGTTTTGGTTCGTTTTATAAATCTGAGGTGCGCTATCGTCTCCCGACAACAATCCTTCACTCGTTATGGTTGGTTTCAGTATTTCCTGGATCCATCTGTCTTCAGTTCCCCTTTTCTTTATTTCCACGACTTGAACACGACATTGCTTTGAATAGGAGGGGAAATTTATTTCCCGGATAAAAGACAATGACTGTGACCCATGTTAAATAATGAGGAGGACTATATTCTACATCCTCTTGACATCACCTCCTGTCTCTTCTATTGGACCTTTTTGCTTTTAGTTCTGAAGTTTACAACAATGACGAGAATACAAACAAAATATTTTTAAATGAGTACTTTACGTAGAAAGTAACTTATGAAACATCCAATTTAATAGTATTATAATTGAGTTGGACTTTATAATAACTGTGTTGATCTGTATGCATTTGAACTCATTAAATTACAGGTGTAGATATGTTCTCTCATAAACAGGGTGGGTGGCCAACAATCCTTCCCTCGTTATGGTTGGTTTGAGTATTTCCTGGATCCATCTGTCTTTAGTTCTCCTTTCTTTATTTCCACGACTTGAACACGACATTGCTTTGAATAGGAGGGGAAATATATTTCTCGGATAAAACACAACGACTTGGACAATGACCTCGTCATTATATGAACCATGTTAAATAATGAGGATAATTATATTCTACATCCTCTTGACACCACCTCCTGTCTGTTCTATTGGAGCTCTTTGCTTTTCCTTGGGACGTTTACATCAATGGTGAGAAGTTAAGCAATGTAATGGTATTACTAAATATCCATAAATGAGCATTTCACTTATAAAATAACTCATGAAACATCTAATTTAATTGTGTAATAATTCAGTTGGAATTCATAATAATTGTGCTGGACTGTATGCATATGAACTAGTTAAATTAAAAGTGTAGATATGTTCTCTCATAAACAGGATGGGTGGCCAACAATCCTTCACTCGTTATGGTAGGTTTCAGTATTTCCTGGATCCATCTGTCTTCAGTTCCCCTTTTCTTTATTTCCACGACTTGAAAACGACATTGATTTGAATAGGAGAAGAAAAATTTCCCGGATAAAAGACAATGACTGTGACCCATGTTAAATAATGAGGAGGACTATATCCTACATCCTCTTGACATCACCTTCTGTCTGTTCTACCGTACAATTTTTGCTTTTCATTGGAAAGTTTACATCAATGCCATCTTTAACATCCAAGCCCGCGCCAGGTTCAAACTCTGTGGTGGCACGGATGTTTGTTAGTTTTTTGTAATCCACTTTAAACTGTAGGTCCCGGTCTAATTAGCCCAAAGTGTGCACAGAATGACCTCAGCGAGACAAACCAAGCCAAACCTAACCCTTATGTGAAATATCTGGTACGGAATAAAAAGTATGTAAAGTAATTTGATATGAAATGATATTAAATTACATACTGGCTAGGAGTAATATCTTAACAAAATAATAATAAAATTGGTATGAAAATTTGGTGTAATTTTGCAGACCAACAATTTTGGCAACTTTTTAACGTCTGTTGCCTAATGAAATAATTGAGTTGGATTGTATACATTTGAACTCATTAAATCAAGATTTTACATATGTTCTCACAAAACCCTTTTTCTGTATACCTGGAACGGAATAAAAAATGTATAAAATAATTTGCTATGAACTGACAATAAATTGCACATTGACTAGGAGTCTATTAATAAAATTGTTTAAGAATATTTCGTGTAATTTTGCAGTATAACATTTTCGAAAACTTTTTTCTTAGTTTTTTCCTAATGAAATACGAGAAATAAAAAGAACAAATATGTAAAATATCTAAATAATCATTATATGTCCTCAGAGGTATGACACACACACACATACCTATATATCTATATCTATATATATATATATATATATATATATATATGCAGAGAGAGATGACTCATAGGTTTTAATGTATTGTTTTTGTTGGTAGTCATTCTTTCACGATGATCTATTGAAAAATAAAAATATATAAATATGTCCAATGGTCTGGTTTATAAAACAATATGACAATTGAAAACTTCCATTATAACAAAGTAACCCAACATTAAATTCATCAGGGGAAAGAAAGCCTTTCCTTTTTAAACCAGCCAATCACACCAAGAAAACCACACTTAACCAATTTCAGCCAGTCTTCTCACTTCCCTATTTATCGAAATCGATTCCAGTGCCCTGGAAAGAACTGTTTCTGGGGGAAATCATCACACCCACGGAGACACAGCCAGCGAAGTGTGATGGGAAGAGGGTACCTAGAAAGCAGCACAGAGCGGAAGTCGTCGAATGATTTCATTAATAGTCACTTCTAAATGGATTTGGAAGAGGATTTTAACGAATTGTCTCCGTCATCCGTTTTACGTGGCGAAAAGACGGACGCGGAAGTAATTGCACATTTCCAGAGGAAGTAGGAAGCATTCACCAGATGGAAGTGGATTGGCTGGTCTGGTAATAAACTTGGAGATGCAAGAGGACATCACGCGAGCTTGAATGTATGTAAAAATGTCAATTGAAGATATTTATTTAATAATCGGAAATAATTTAGAAATATGGTTTATGAAATTGAATAGGTTTATTGGTTTGTAGGTAGGTTTTTGTTGCTGTTGTTGGAATTTTGTTCACAAAAATCACATTTTGAAAATTTTTGACAGATAAATAATTAAAAAAAAGAATAGTGAAGTCTTATTTTGACATATTCTCATGATGGCAAAATAAGAAGTACAGAAGAAGAAGTTTAAGAAGTTTAAGTAAGTAGTTTAGAAGTAAGAAGTTTATTTCCAGACATCAAAATCGTGCTAAATAAACGATTTGTTTCAACGAATTCCAATCTAAACAAATACAGTGGCAGTTACAAATGCCAAGTATTAAAAACCGGAAAATGACATAAAGAAACAGAAGAACAAGTGTAGTGATATGATTAAATCGGATATTGTACCTAAAAGGATTGTGTTCTATAAAAGGCTGTAACCAAAAGGTTTTAACAATTATTGCTTACGACAGAAAAACAATTCCGCCTAGTCCTATGTCAGTCCCGAGTTTTAAGTCTTCACTTGGTCCCACCGCTTTGCTTATTATAAAATAGATTTCTACACCCTTACTTTTAGTTAATGTTACTGCCAGTTATAAATTACAAATCCTCATATATATTGTAATACAAATCCTCATATATACTGTATACAAGAATAAGTAGTAGTAACTATGTTTATGTATTTAGCATTGTCGAGCATTTAAACACTTTTAATGATAAATTTCTTGCATTTAATTACTAAAAAAATCTAAATTAATTTTTAAACACCAAATTAAGAAAAAAAAAACAATTACATTTTCACGTCATTTTTACTTTTAATTGAGGTGGGTGTAAAATACTATCCAACAAAAAGAGGAGATGGAAATGATTATCAGTTTCATACAGTTAGAATATTGATTTATATACATTGACATCATATTGCACGAGAAATTTATGAAATAATGTGACGTTAATATTTTGATGAAATCTGCTAATTTGTAGACATTTTTATCAAGTGACGTAACATTTCCTTCTAAAGAGAATCACTTACTCAGAGGAAACTGACTCGAATATGCAGTTCCCAATAAGAAACATCAAAACATAGAAAACAGGCAGATTGTCGATGATGAAGGTTGTTATCATGCTAATATATTATCTTTCATTGATGTTATTTATCAAAAACGGACAAAGAACAGGTGTGCGTGTGTGTGTGACCAAACCTACAGAAGGGATCACACTCAAGAAAAATTCAAAGAGAGAATAAACATTTTAATTAGTTCGTACAACAAATCACAATCTGCTTGTATAACAAAACACTATTAATTTGTGTACCGAAGCTAAAACAACATGTTATATGAATAAATTTTCGTCTGTTTTATAGTTAGGCCCTCAAATGTAACCCACTAAAAACAGAAAGAAATAAAATTTTGAAAGTGAATTAATTCACAGTTCATTCCTTATGTGTACAGAAATGTAATGGATTAACAACAAAAACTACAAAAGCAGATCAAAATTAAAATAATAATATAAAAAATATACAAAAAAAAAACAGGTCCACAAACAAGTTTTCCAAGATCCAAATCAGAAAATATATAAGAAATTAATTATAACATCCTGAAGATATACTCATGAAGTAATATGTACCTTTAGAACAATATAAACTTTGTTCTTGTTGCCAACTATTGTATATAACTGGACCCAAGTACCAAAATCAAATGTAGATATATAACTCTTCTTCGTCACTAACGTAATAGCCCGATGGTGGCTCAAGGTGTCTGCCTATTTGCAGATTTTGAGACAGGATATATTTCGTTTGTCTTTTTACAGAGCAGGGTTGTCCTTCTTACGTCTAACGCTCTACAGTCCTATTAGACCGGGACTTATGATTTAAAGTAGATTCAGAACCACTAAAACATCCATAGCACCACAAAGACTTGAATCCGAAACCTGGGGCACCGAGATCTAGAACGCTAATCACTCGACCATCAGGCACCAGATATATAAAGAGTTCAGTTAATATTTTAAAAGCAATGTCTTACTATAATATCTTTCATAATAGCATGCTTTTATTGGAAAAGATAATTTGATAGTTCAAGTATTTCTATGGATGTTCTTAATATATCTACATATATCTAATCTCACCCTTTTGACGAAATAAAAGATCATTGAAGTTTAGTCCATGCAAACACAATAGTCATATTAGGCCTCTTTAGTGGCAAATATTATTATAACGCTTGAATCCCTCTCCAACACTTTCAGAGGTGCAGGATCAACAGCCATAATAAACATTTAATGTTTAAACTCCTCATACGCCCCAACTGAAATTACGTTAAAATCCTGCATAATGGCTTGTTAGGCAGAAACCTGCCATTACACCAATCTAATCCTGTTGCTATCGCTCTACAACTACCAGCTACTCGTAGTTAATGCAGGCATTACAGCAGCACTAAGGCAAACAGAATTGCATACTTGATGCGCTGTCCAATAATTTCCTTTTGTGTCTAAAGCTCCATTCACAGAGACTCCCCTAAACAGCCCATTGCCCTAACTGGAACCCACCTTCCACACAAACACAAATGGCAGCCATCGTGTTACTCGCCTCTGTGGTTAAATGAACTGTTTCCGATCGCCCAGCAGCGTCTGAGGCTAAGAAGTTGATACAGAAATATTACGCTGCAGTCTGAATTAAGAGATTCTCTCACATCCATTTGGAGGCATTTTGGGGAAAGCGCTGATAGGAGGCATCCAGTAAGTGCTTCGGCGGAATGAATGCCTCGAGGCTGGGCTGATAATAAGGTTTATCGTAAAGCGTTTCGAGTAATGTTCTCTTACAATTTTGATTGCTCGCCGAATGGAATTGAAACATTGGGATCTAGTTAGCGTGGCTAGTGTTCCGAATTGGGGGAAAAGGGGGTGGATTTATGATTTGTTAATGACAAATAATGGGAGAATGTGCTTTTTCGCTCGTAGCAATGCATATTTCGAGAATTTGTACTCTGAGGATTATTCAGCTAATCAGTATTTCCGCTAGTATTCATCATGCATTCACTTCTGGAAGTTTTAAATAAATTAAACACTGTTTCTTAACTGTACATGAATTTTAATAAAATATATTAATAAAGGCTAATCTTCTTCCTACTTTTTTTTATTTTTAAATATTCTAGTTGTGTAATATTTCTAAATTGTTTCAAATAATTTTTCAATTTTTTTTCAAGAATTTAAATTCTAATAGTAAAAATTCAGATATATCCATTCTAATCATTCAAATGTTCATTATCCAGTAATAGGTAAGAAGGCAATGCACATTACAAGAGAGATACTACTTAAAGCTCTTGTAATGTACATTATTTTAAAAAAATGTGTATTTTGTCTATTGTAATGTATATTCTTTTTATATTATATTGTACTTTAGTTACAGGAGACTTATTATTATTCTTATATATTCGGCTATCAGTTGGGACATTCTACCTGGCTGTTGCGTGTAATTAGTTTGAAAGAGTATTCTTTCCATAACGCATTACGTCCGGGCCATATATTTCAATATAAAAAAAAAATGTATGTTGTAGTAAGTTGTGCCTATCCCATGACCATTGAATTACCTTACTTACTTTCCCCAAAGCAATGAATACATCTTTTTCCACTCAATATAATAACTAAATAGCAAAAATATATTAATTTTCTTAAATAATTTCATTCTTAAAGAAACATCAATTGCTTATGTTGTTTGAAAATTAGAAATATTTTTTCTTTATTGATGCTTTAAGCATAATAGTAGTTAAGATAATCAATAAATTATGAACATTAATGCACATGAATGCAAATTAAGTTACATGTACATTTACTACAAAGAAATGTTGCTTTCCCTAATCAGTATTGCACAATTCCTACATGACATTTAATTAATACTGATAAATCCTAGTATATCCATTTGTTGAATAATAACCTCAGAATGGCAATGACGTATATATTATATTAGAAACATTATTGAATCCGATTGTTTATCCGGTATGATGAATTAATCTTATTTAATACGATGATATATTAATAAAAATACAATTTAATAATAAGTATGCCATGATGTAAATATTCATAACATAAAAATATTTTTCAATCCATCTTGATATACATTTTAAATTTTAAAAAAATAAATAATCTTTTATTTAAAAAAATGTATTGTGTACATAGTAGACGAGAAATTAAAAAAAAAAAAAAGGATATAAGTTCTTTTTCCCAAAAAGGTAAATTTCAGAGTGTATATCTTTTTATAGCAAAGTTTTAAAGGTAATATTTTCAAATATGGAAATCAAATTAATTTTTTTAACTTCATCAAATTTTATTGTAATAACGTTTTTCTTTAGCACATATTTTCTCTGAAAGCAGAAAAAGAAGTATATATATATATATATATATAGATATATATATATTTAGTGATCCAAGTTCTATTCTATTCCAAACAATTAAATGTACAGCCAAATTTTTTACAAAGCAAATTAAAGAAATCGCCATTTTTTTAACAGTCACATAGTGAATATTTAATTCAAGTCAACTGTAATTAGGCTTTACAAAACTAATTCTAGAATGTGAAAAATTTAAATGTACAGTCAAATTCTGTATAATAAATTAGTTTTAATTTTAGTCTTAACTAATCATAAATAAAATTAATTTATTTCCATTAACAGCCTTTGCTTATGTCATAAAGATTAACTGTCTCCGTATTGCCAGCTGCATCAGAATAACATTTCCGTTGCGGAAAAATTAATAGCTTAAAACCATTGTGCTATCGTTATTGAAGCAAAATACATTACACAATATGTTAAATAAGTTCAAATTATTTTACTCAAAACGTTTATTTTTCAAAAGATAATAGCAATATCAATTTTGTACAAGATGTGCTTTTCATTGAAGTTGACATATTTTCATAAAATACACTTAAGTAAAACCTTACATAAGTCATTCTTGGAATAAAACAGGAAAATATTTAAAGTTCCGTTTCAGATTTAGTCACAACATAAATCAAAACAAAGAAAAATAAATAATTACAGTGGTCTTTCTTGAAATCCGCGTCTAATTTCAACTGCCTGTTGCAACAATTTCCTCCATTTCCAAGGTTATCTATTGCACCCTGGCATTAGTTCTCGAGTCTTACCATCCAACTGCAGGCGTGGTCGCGAAAGAGTTAAGATGTTACACCCTACGTAATGAACATTTTACAAAGCAAAGAGGTTCCACATTGTGCGAATTCCAGAAGTATTTCTCGGAATTATCCATTAAAA
Organism: Caerostris darwini; assembly: GCA_021605075.1. Lineage (NCBI taxonomy): Eukaryota > Metazoa > Arthropoda > Arachnida > Araneae > Araneidae > Caerostris > Caerostris darwini. The sequence continues at coordinate 16,719 of BPLQ01006434.1, read as the reverse complement.
GTAATTGAAACTTTGCAATTATTGCTCGGTTACATTTTCTTAGTTATTTACTCTTACGAAACAAACGTTTTGGTCACTAGATTCTCTGGAAGAAATTCTTTTGGAATGAAGAATTCAGAAGCTGACTCAACACACACCTTATTTAAATTGGTTTTAAATGTATTTATTTGCTTACAAAGTATCAGAAATAACTGAAATTAGAATTTTTCCAATGTCTGATTTGGACATTCTTTTTTAATTAAGTTCTAATATTTGCTTTGAATTTAAAAGCTTGTTATATGAGCAATAAGTGGTTTAATAGCGCAAGAAGCAAATCTCAAAGAATATATAATGCGTGGTATTGTTTGAGTATGTTTTCCATTATTTGATAGAAATATTTCCATTGCTAAGATAGAAACGGGAATAAGATACTTAAATTGTATTCATACTGGAGGATAGAGAAGGGATTAAAATTACATTAATTGATGAATGTGTTTTGTTCAATGTCAAAAAGGATAGCCTCTGTATTCTAGTTATCCATGTTTAATTTTATTGAAATTAAAATAATTAAAACAAGTAATATAAAAAAAAAATTAAAGTCAATTCACACTTTTTTTACACTCTATTGCAGAAAATCCTTTATAAACAAAGTTGAAATTTTCCTCTTACATCTGGCGCCATCTATTATTAGATACGTGCAACTTAAATCTAAAAAAAATGAAATTAATTAATTAAATATAATTAATGAATTAATATTTGAAAAAACTGTATTAACATCAAGTGCCATCCACTACAAGTTTAAAAAATATATTTGAACTTCAGCGGATGAATAAAAAGTATTTTATCAATGATTGAAAATTTTAATAAGATATATATAGGGAGAGTGCCAACTGATGATAGGAATTTAATGAATAATTGGAATTACAATTTTTCCTGTGTCTGGTTTTAACATTCTTTTTTTAATTAAATTATAATATTTTCTTTGAATTTAAAAGCTTGTTAAATGATCATTAAGTGGTTTAATAGCGTAAGAAACAAAATTAAAAAAGTATATGGAATTATAATCCGCAGTATTAAAAATAATTGGAACTTTGCAGTTATTGTTCAGTTACATTTTCTTACTTACTTACTCGTACGTAACAAACTTTTGGTGACTTGTTTCGCTGGAAGAAATTCTTTTGGAATAAAGAATTCATTCATTCATTCATTCATTCAGAAGTTTGCTCAACACACACCTTATTTCAATTGGTTTTAAATGTATTATTTGCTTGCTGGGTATTAGAAATAATTCAAATTAGAATTTTTCCCCAGTCTGGTTTTGACATTCTTTTTGAATTAAGTTATAATATTTTCTTTAAATTTTAAAGCTTGTTAAGTGAGCAGTAAGTAGTTTAATAGCTTAAGAAATAAAATTCAAAATCTACATGGAATTATAATCCGTAGTATTATTGAAATATGTTTTCCATTATTTGATAAGTATCAATGGGAATACATTGTTAAGTTAGAAATGGGAATAAGATACTTAAATTGCATTCGAACTGGATGATAGAGAAAGGATTAAAATTGCATTAACTTGATAAATGAGTTTCATTCAATATCAAAAAATAATAATCTCTTTATTCAAATTTTTCATGTTTTAGTTTATTTATACGAAGAAAATTATTCATTTGCTAGAAATTGTTTTTAAGAAATTCGCAGAAATTTTGTAAGTAAGATGGTGGTATTATTTTTTGCTTAGAAATGGTAAAATATATATTTTTTATTTTTAGATAATTAATAAAATATAAACATTATCATAATAATTCAAAAGAAATTAATTGCTATATATAAACTAAAATTGAAATTCATTTAAATTTCCATATGGATTTATACTATGAAAGATTTTCTATGTAAAAATTTAATTTTATGCGCGTAATTAAAAGAGAATAAAATAAAAATTATTAATAGTACAATATTTTGTGATTACTGAACAAATATTTTAATTTTTAATAAATGAATTTGCAAACATAATGCACAATCAAACATTGAACTTTTACAAAATTTCTTTCATTTTTTATATAATTATATTATTTTTTCCAATAAAAAAATTTTTAAATATTATATTTAAATTACTAAAAAGAGTTATCTGATTTTTTTCCCGTTTATTTTAAATCTTAATTTTTTTTAAAAATTAATATAAAATGTTTAAATTAAAAATTAATTAAATTTTAAAATTTTATTTATTTAAATTAAAATTAAATTAAACTAAATATTTAATGAATGAATATATAATATATTAATGAATTATTAAATTTATTTAATGTTATATAATTTTAAATTAATTAAAAGTAATTCAAAATATAATTAGTAAAATACTAATTTATTTTATTTATTTAATTAATTAATTATAAAATTTTATATTAATTAAATTAATTTTTTTTTTTTATATTTTAAATATAACTTTTTTTTTAAATCTTAAAATTTAATGCTCTATTAAATATTTAATGAAGCATTACACTTTTCCATAAAATGTTGTTTTAAACTGGTAATATAATATGCTTTTTTTGTAAATATTATTGTAAGTAATCACATACAAAATTTGCTGAAGATTTGCTATAAAAATTAAAATATTTTATGAATTTCAATTATACTCAAATGAATTTTTGGAACACATTTTTAAAGTAATAGAATTGAGATTTCGAAAATTTCGATATTTTCATTTCTGGTTAGATTTATTTCATATAATTTTAATCATAATATTTTTATTTCTTCAGTCGAGAGCGGTTTTATAATTATAAAATATAATAAAACTCAGCAATGTAATGTATAACACCAAATAAACAATATTAAAATTTCCACTCTTATAATTTTGAATTAAATTTCGTTAATAAATATTTCGTTATATTTCAAAAAACTAGAAATTTAAAACTAAATTTCAATTCATTTATGAAAAACTTTTCTTATGCAATTTTGGACAAAAATGTAAAAATACGTGTTGCCTAACTGTAATCAGAACGAAATAAAATCACTTTCCTATTTTATTTGAAAGAATAAATTATAAGATCCCTGTATTTTAAATAATTAAAGATCCATGTTAAATTTATTTTGAGTTTGCACATAAAACTCTCTTCTTTGATTCTCATTATATGACGAATTAATTCTAAAAATCTTGCAATGCAATGTTTAAATATTTTATAATAAAAAAAAAAAACATTCTGCCATTTTCATACAATCATTTGTTTAAACTTTGCAATGACAACCATAAACCAATTCAAAAATTACAGTTTCGTTTCTTGTTTCTCATTACCAGTTTAAAAAGGAATGGTTTAAAGCAGATTTCACCAAAACTTAATTTGATTAAAAAAAGTAAAGTTTTTTTTGCATACCGTACTTTAAAAATACGGTATTTTTTTCTCCCCTAGCGCGCATGTTCATAGGAAACATTATTACAGATACGCATGCGCAATTTACCATGAGCATGCGCGCTAGAGAGAAAAAAATACCGTATTTTTAAAGTACTGTATCCAAAGACTCTCTATTGATAATAAACTATAAACGTTATAATAAATGTTTTATAAGATAAAACATTCTGCTAATCATTTCACAACATTAATTAAACAATATAATTGTTCAATCTTCGAATTAAATGATATTATTTTAATTAAGCTACGCCTATGCATTATTTCGATAAAAAAAAATTTAAAACTATAAATAATACATCTGTTTCTTAATTAATTCTACAAAATGATTAACGGGATGTTTTAGCTATAAAATATTTATTACAATGTTTATATTATTAATTATTATTAATGTTTTAATCAAATTTAACTTCGGTGCTTAAGCATCGGCTATTTTTAACTATCCCTTTTTAAATTGTTATTCAATTTCTTCTATTAGCTCACACTCTCCCTACATATATCTTGTTCAAATTTTCAATCGTTAATAAAATACATTTTATTCATCCACTCAAGTTCAAATACATTTTACTCATCCACCAAAAAAAAGTAGGAATTGACTTTAAAACTTTTTTTATATATTATTTGTTTTCAAATCAAAAACAAGAAATTAAACTGTAAATTTTGAATTGGTTTAAGGTTTTCATAGAAGAATTTAAACACGTGATTGTAGGTGAATGACAGTAATATAAAATATATAAACATATTGTAAGGTTTTAGGATTAATTATTCTTATAAGCAAACATTAAAAAGAGGTTGAGGCAAAAAAAAAAAAAAAAAAAAAATAGAGTTTTATATGCAATCTTTTAAAAATATATATCATTACAAAATAATTTTGTAAAGATCAAGAAAACATGGATCTTATTATGTTTTTCTTCAAAAAATAGATTTTTGCACTTTATTTATTAAAATTTTCAAATTGTTAATTCTTACTTATTTATTTATCAATTTATTTTATTGAAATAATACATAAACGTAGTTCAATTGTGATAGTATAATTTAATTTGAAACTTAAACACTTCTATTGCTTAATTAAAGCTATGAAATTATTAAAGAATTGATTTAACTTATAAAAATTTATCATAACGTTCATAATTTATTATTAACATTTCAATCAAATTCGGTGAAATCTGTTTTTAACTATCCCTTTTTAAACTGTTATTTTCAAATCAAAAACAAGGTAGGAGACTATAAGTTTTGAATTGGTTTATTGTTTTTATAGAAGAATTTGAACAGATGATTGTAGGTAAAGGGCAGAATGGCAATAATATAAAATATTGTAATGATTTTAGGATTAATTCTTCATATAACGAGGAGTTTGAGAACAAGAGTCTTATGTGCAAACTTTTAAAAATACATATCCTTACAAATTAGTTTTATAACACTAAAAAAAAACACGGATTTTACAATTTATTTTTTCATCAAAGAGATTTTTGCATTTTAGTTATTAAAAATTTTAAATTGCCAATTCATAGTTATTTATAATTTAAATTGTTTTACTGAAATAGCGCATAGGCGTAGTATAATTTAATTTGAAACTTCAATACTTCAATTGTTAATTAATGTTATGAAATGATTAATGGAGTGTTTTAGCTTATAAAACTTTTTTAATTTATTATTAACTTTTTTAGCAAATTAATTTTCCGTGAAATCTGATTTTAACCATTTTTTAAATTGTAATTTTTAAATGAGAAACTGCAATATTTGAATTTCGTTTATAGTTTTCATGGAAGAATTTAAATACATGATTGTATGAAAATGGAAGAATGTTTTTTTTTAAATATATAGAATATATAAATATTGCCTTGCAGATATTAGAATTAATTAGCAGAATAAAAAAAAGAGTTTTATGGGAAATTTATTAAAAATGTTTATAATTACAAAATAATTTTATAATGCTTAAAAGCTTGGATCTTACAATTTACTATGTGGCCTGATTGACGAATGGCTAGTACAACAGGTTTTCCGGCTCGATTCCCAGCGGTGCCATAGATGTTTGTTAGTGGTTCGGCATCCACGTTAAATTGTAGGTACCAGTCTAATTAGCATAAAATATGCACAATTTGACCGTAGTGCGGCAATTCAAACCAAACTAATTATACACAAAAACACGCTTCTCTCTGATAAATCGCTGTACGAAAAATTACCAACGATTTCAATTTCTACTCAATATGAAATATTTTGCCAAAAAATGTATCTTTAAATGTCTCGCATATCTTGGCAAAGACAGCTGACAATTCGAAAGGATATTTTCTGCCTAAGTGTCGGTAAATAAAACTACAGGAAGAGAAACTGCAATTTTTTTCATGGAAATAACATGTTAACTCATCTAATAGCTACTATATTTACTGTCCACAAAATATTAAGCAGCATCTGTGGGAAAAAGTAATTTAATTAAGGCTAAAAATATCCCTAAGTACTCGATACTCAATGCCTGCGAACTATTTTTAAACTATACACAACAACAGTATCAAAACACAACAACGGAAGGACCGAGAAATGTCAATAAATCTAACAGTGAAAGCAAACAAAGGCTAAAAACAGCAACCTCCGAAAAGGCAAGGGTTATGATAACAAAATTCCGATCAAAAGCCTCAAGATCTCGGAGACCTTGGAAATGTTAAACTCCCATTTTCTTCTCTTCATAAGCAAGCTCACTTGGCAACGCCATTAATTAAAGAACAATTATTAATTGATTATATACATTTTTTTTTTTTTTTATTGCCGGCAAAAATATTTTTTTTTCATCTTATTTCGTGGAAGGCTGAGATTTGTCAGCCGCTTTGAAAAATGAGCCTAAGCCTTTTAATTAGCCTTATTTTAAAAGGAAGTCTCAAAGCCAATAGAGATAACATAGCCCGTTACGACCATTACTCCAGCCATTGTGTTCCAAAAAGGCAAGGCCTGCGAGGGTGGGCGAATAATGGGGTGCAGAACAACCCCCGCAAGAAAGAAGTCGTTGTGAACAGTAGGGTGTCGTTCTGGTGATAAATGGAGGAGGCCCCCGAAGTATGTTGTGTTTGTTGTAGAGATGATTAAGCCTTTTGTTTCTCTGCGTTATGCATACATCCAACCAATTTGTAGTGCAATGCCACGACTGGGGAGAATTTGGATAATTAATGCTATTTTCATCGCGGAAATGAAAATTAATGGTCCTAAACCTTACTTGAAAAGACACTCGAGCATAAATTTCTTTTTGGCATGATTCGGCTCCCGGCCTAGTAAGTTTCTTTCTCTGGGTTGGCGTTTTCATCAAATTAAGTTTTCCGTGAAATCTGCTTTTAACCATGCTTCTTTTTTAAACTGTTATTTTCAAGACAAAACAAGAAAGGAAACTGTAACTTTTGTATTGGTTTATTGTTTTTATAGAAGAATTTAAACAGTTCATTGTAGAATGCTTTTTTTCTAAATATGAAATATTTAAATATTGTATTGTAGACTTTAGGATAAATTCATCCTAAAACGAGATTCAATGAAAAGAGTTTTACGTACAGACATTTAAGAATGTATAATAATAGCAATTATGTAAGTGTTAAAAAAAACATAGAACTTCTAATTTATTCTGGATTTGGATATATGCAATATAGATTTTTGCATTTTTTATTAAAAATTTTTTAATTACCAATACCAATTTTAATTAGTGCATACGCGCAATTTAATTTTGATAGTTTGTCTGTTCAGTTTAATTGAAATACTACTAATATTGCATAATTAATGCTATGAAATACACTCCTGTCCATAAATTAAGGATAATAAAGTTCAGGCAAAGAAAGAGACAAAAGGTAAAGAGCAAAAAAGATGCTATATGTTTGACATAATTAATAAAAACTGCGATTTCTACTCCCTGGAGCAAAGTTAAAAAAAGAACCTATTTACAAAAAACAGTATAACATGTTTAGTATGATGGTTAATATGGAGTATGTCTCCCGGACGATGCAATACAGGCCTTACAATGCCTAGGCATGCTGAGTATCAAATTATCAATCTGATCTTGGGGAATATTACACCACTCATCAAGCAATGCTCTCCGAAGTTCCGGTTGGCAGGTGGGAGGGGGTTGACGGGCTGCAATTCGTCGGACAAGCATATCCCACAGGAGCTCTATTGGATTCAAGTCCGGTGAGTATGCTGGCCAATCCATACGGGTGATATCCTCCAATTGAAGGCTCTCGTCTACAATGTTTGCACGGTGAGGACGGGCGTTGTCATCCATAAACCGAAATTCAGCACCCATGGCGCCCCGAAACAAACGTACATGTTGTTCCAGAATGACATCCCGATAGATGTGGCCTATCATCGTTACACTCTGAACATGCAGGTCAGTTCTGGAACCAAGAATAATTCCTCCCCAAACGCCATCCTGCACCACCGTAAAGGTGTCGTTGAATGGTGTTCTCTTGGTGGTAACGGGTACCTGGCGCTCTCCATATGAAGGTCCGGCGAGAAACAGACTGCAAACTAAAAATGGATTCTTCGGAAAACATCACACCAGACCACTGTTGCGGTGTTCACAATGCATGCTCTCTACTCCAGGTTAATCGCTGGCGACAGTAAGTTGCGGTAAGTGGAACACATCTGACAGGCCTACGAGCATATAGACCAATGTGCCCTAAGCGTCTGTACACGGTCTGCCTTGAATCTGTCGTACCGGTAGCAGAAGAGAGCTGACGAGACAGGTTTGATGCTGTGCTCCGTCTGTTTCTTTTGGCAGTAACTGCTAAATACCGGTCCTCATTCGGCATTGCAACTCGGGGCCGACCTGTGCTGTAACATCTACTCACGTTACCATCATCTTGGAATTGTTGTTAAAGCCCGGAGATGACACTCTGGGCGATTCCAAGTTCTTAGGATACTTCCAGCTGGGTACGTCCACATTCCAGTCGTCCGATAATTCTACCACGCAAAAAATCATCCAAATGCTTCGTTTGTGCCATAACTATGCGGTTATTGCACTGAACGGCTTTTAAAGCGCTTGTGAACTATTTTACTTCTTTGCCGCCATTCCTTATATACCCCTCTCTTACACTCTCGTCATTGTGACGTACTATCCGCGCCATCTGGTGGTTTCCTGTAATTTGCATATTCTTCTTCAAGATGTGTGTGATAATTCTACAGGTGAAATTTTTATTTTAGAGTTCAATTTCTGGGTGATTCTGAATTATCCTTAATTTATGGACATGAGTGTAATTAACAATTAAGATTTAGCTTCTAAATCATTTATTAAAACGTTAAGAAGAAGTTATCATACATTAAGGAGAAGTTGAGAATAAAAAAAAGGAGCTTTATATGCAACCTTTTAAAAATATATATCATTACAAAATAATTACATAAGTGATAAAAATCATGGATCTTATTATTTATTCCTTTCAAAAAATGGATTTTTTCAATTATTTTTATTGAGATAGTTCATAGGCATAGTTTAATTACAAGAGTATAATATAATTAGAGACTTAAATACTTATATTGCTTAATTAATGCTATAAAATGATTAACAACATGTTTTAACTGATACAACATTTATTATAAAGTTTATAGTTTATTCTTAACGTTTTTATAAAATTATGCTTGAGGTATATCTGCTTTTAACCGTCCCTTTTTTAAACTGTTATTTTCAGATGAGTAACTGTAATTTTAGAATTCTTTATGGTTTTCATAGAAGAATTTAAATGCATGATAGTCTGAAAATGGCATAATATATATATTTTTTTATATAAAATATATAAACATTGCATTTTAAGGATATTAGAAATAATTATTCTTATAACTAGAATCAAAGAAAAGAGTTGAAAATGGAGGAAAAGTTTTTAAGTGCAAATTTTTAAAAATGTACATTATTATAAAATAATTACATAATGTTAAAAAAAATTGGATATTATAATTTATTCTTTCAAAAACAGATATTTGTAATTTTTATAAAATATTTAAAATTACCGATTCATACTTATTTATAGTTATTTTTTTTATTGCAATAATGCATAAGCGTAGTTTAATTAAAATAGTGTAATTTAATTGAAAACTTAAATACTTATATTGTTTACTTAAAGGAAATGATTAATGTTCAATATGAAATACTTCGCTAACACTTTGAATGCCAAATTACTGTCTAAGAACATTAAATAAAATTATGGGCAGAGAAATTGCAACTTTTTACATAGAAATAACATGTTAATGCATCTAACAGTTAGGCTAGGCAGTGTGAGCCTCGTATGGAAAAGTAGTTTAATTAAGGTTAAAAATATCCTTAAACACTCTATATTCAATGCCTGCCAAATATTTTTAAACTATACTCACCAAAGAGTGTCAAAACACAACAACGGAAGGGACAGAGAAATGTCAATAAATCTACCAGCGAAAGCAAACAAAGGCTAAAAACAGCAACCTCCGAAAAGCCGAGGGTTACGATAACAAAAATTCCGATCAAAAGCCTCGAGATCTCGGAGACCCTTGAACAACCTAAATGTTAAACACCCATTTTCTTCTCTTCATAAGCAAGCACACTTGGCAACGCCATTAATCAAAGAACAATTATTAATTGTTTACATACATTTTTTTTTTTTTATTGCCGGCAAAAATCTTTTTTTTTCTTCCACCAACATCTTCTTTGGTGGAAGGCTGAGATTTGTCAGCCGCTTTGAAAAATGAGCCCAGGCCTTTTAATTAGCCTTATTTTAAAAGGAAGGCTTAAAGCCAATAGAGATAACATAGCCGTTACGACCATTACTCCAGCCATTGTGTTCCAAAAAGGCAAGGCCTTTAGGAGGGTGGGCGAATAATGGGGTGCAGAACAACCCCCGGAAGAAACAAGTCGTTGCGAACAGTGGGGTGTCTTTGTGGTGATAAATGGAGGAGGCACCACGAAGTATGTTGTGTTTGTTGTACAGTTGATTAAGCCTTTTGTTTCTCTGCGTTATACATATATCCAACCAATTTGTAGTGCAATGCCACGACTGGGGAGAATTTGGATAATTAATGCTGTTTTCATCGCGGAAATGAAAATTAATGGCCCTAAACTTTATTTGAAAAGCCACTCGCGCATAAATTTCTTTTTGGCATGATTCGGCTCCCTGGCCTAATAAGTTTCTTTCTTTATGTTAGCGTTTTAATCAAATTAAGTTTTCGCTGAAATCTGCTTTTAACCATGATTCTTTTTTAAACTGTTATTTTCTATTGAGAAACAAGAAACGAAGTTGTAAATTTTTGAATTTGGTTCATGCGTTTCGTGGAAGAATTTAAACATTTGATTGTATAAAAATGGGAGATTGCTTTCTTTTTAAATATAAAATATTTAAAAATTCCATTGTAGATATTAGGAATAATTCTTCATATAATTCAAAGAAAATAGTTTTATGTCATTACAAAATAAATATATAAGGCATATAAGGCATGGCAAAAACGTGGATCTTATAATTTTTTCTTTCAAAAAGCAGATTTCTGCACTATTTTTTAAATTTTAAATTAACTATTTACACTTATTTATATTTTTAAATTTTGTATTGAATATTTATATTTATAGGCGTAGTATAATTATCATAAAATAATTTAATTTGAAACTTAATCACTTTTAATGCTATAAATCGATTAATGGAATGTTTTTGCTATAAAATTTTTATAATAACGTTTATAGAGTATTATTAACGTTTTAATCAAATTAAGCTTTGGCTTCTTTTACCCATCCCTTTTTAGGCGCAATTTTAAAAAAAAATGTATATCATTACAAAATAATTTTATAATGTTTAAAAACATGGATCTTATAATTATTTTTTTATAAAAGATATTTTTGCATTCTATTTATTAAAAATATTAAATTATCAACTCATACTTATTTATTTAATAAAATTGTTTTAATTGAAATAGTTCATACTTGTAGTATAATTACAATTGTATAATTTAACTAGAGACTTAAATAATTGTATTGATTGATGCTATAAAATGTTTATTATTAATAAATGCTATAAAATGATTAACGGAATATTTTAGATTGAAAATATTTATTATAAAGTTTATAGTTTATTATTAACGTTTTACTCATATTAAGTGTTTGTGAAATCTGCTTTTAACCATCCACATTTGTAAACTGTTATTTTCAACTGAGAAACAAGAAACACAAGTGCAATTTTTCAATTGGTTTTATGGTTTTCATAGAAGAATGTAAACACATGATATTATGAAAATTGCAGATTGTTTTCTTTTTTTAATGTATAAAATATTTAAACATTGCATTGTAGATATTAAGATTAATGCGGAGAATCAAAGAAAAGAGTTATATGTGCAAATTTTTAAAAATGTATATCATTACAAAATAATTATGCTTAGAAAACTTAAATGATATAATTTATTCATTTAAAGAGCAGATATTTGCATTTTTTTATTAAAAATTTAAAATTACCAATTCATATTTATTTGTAGTTTAAAATTTTTTTATTGAATAGAAGCATAGAATGGAGAATATGCGTAGTATAATTTAATTGGAAACTTAAATACTTCTATTGCTTAATTAATGCTATGAAATAATTAACGGAATGTTTAAGCTATAAAATATTTATAATAATGTTTATAGTTTATTATTAACGTTTTAATGAAATTAAGCTTTGCCTGATTTTAACCCTCCCTTTTTTAAACTGTTATTTAAATTTATAATTTTTGAAATAGTTTATGGTTTTCATGAAAGAATTTAAACACATGAAAATTGCAGAATGTTTTTTTTTTTTTTTTTTTTAAATATAAAATGTATAAACATTTCATTTTAAATTTTATTATTAGTTCTTCATATAACGAGAATAAAAAGAAAAGAGTTTTATGCGCAATCTTTTAAAAATGTATGTTATTAAAATAAAATAAATATATGTTTTTAAACGTACAAAATAATTATGCTTAAAAACCAGGGATCTTAGAATTTATTCTTTCAAAAAAAAAGCATGATATTTTCATTTTTTATTAAAAATTTAAAATTACCATTTTACCACCATTTACATAATTCATTACAAAACTGAACAGACAACAATCATTTTAAAAAGTAAAACTTTAAAAGTTCTAAAATAGTATGCATAATTATTAGTTACTATTTTTACGTATAACATAAATGTAGATTATTTTAACATGTCTTGCAAGAAAGACGAAAAGCCCATTGAAATGTTATTCCCTAAACGTTTTGATTTCAGTGAAAGAAATACTCAAACATTCTAAAAAAATATGTCTCAAAATTGAAGTTTTCTAAAATTAGTAATTCAGTGGTTTTATTCAAGAATAAATAAATCCTCAATGAATTCTCACTCCATCCATTAAAGAACAATTTAAAATATCATAACAGCAAATTCGCAACGACCTTTCAGTATCATTACTTTTTAAAAAGAAACATATAATTTCCGGTTTTAACATGAGCAGAATTGATCAGCAACATGCGAATCCAATTACGATTATAATCATCAATATTTTTAGAAAGTTTAATTTACCAGGATTAAAAATTAGATACCTTAAGTCATTAAGAAAATGAAAGGAAAAAATGAAGTACGTTTCCTTCAGGTAGAATGGATTTCTTTAATCAGTAAAGAAAGGTCATAGATTTAACAGAGGCCATATAATTATGATTCTTTTATTAATGGCAGAGGAGCATAATCAAGGAAATTCCAGATCTTATACGCACTAAGTAATCATAAATTTTCCATTATTGTTATTTTACATACATACTTCCATAAACACAAAAGGATATTAGTTTTATGTTCACATTAATGAAAAATACAATCATTGGACATTTTTTCTTCTTGCATTTGTTTATTATGTTCACTGAAGCGTGTAGCCAATTAAAAACAAAGCTACCTTTTTTATTATAATATAAATTTCTTTTGCCTTGATTTCAGAATAATTGGTTTTAATATTCGAAAAAAACCAACAAAAACAAAAGGACAAATCCACCTTTCTTCGTTAAAGAATGGTTTCAATTTCCCGAAAATAAATCAAATCTAACAGAGGTAATTATTGTGTTGAAAGGTAAAAATATTTTTTTGCTCTTTGAGGCATTTTTTTATCATAAAAGTGTTCTAATTGGCAAAGAAGTTACATTTTTGAAGTAAAATCCTATTATCTTACAAAGAAGGAATTTTTGTCTTTTATTTTACAAGTTAGGTGTATATATGTATATTTACTGTTTTGGCTCCTTAATTCAATTTGAAACAAAAATGTTCTGCCAGTTCATATTTTTTAATTGTATTTTCTTAAGAAATTGCAATCCCGATGATATACAACCAAGCTTTAATTAAAACTAATTCATTTTCTAACTTCCACCGATAGCATGATTATGGTTCAAATTTGATATCTAAAATGATTTTAACGTAATTAAATATTTGTCAGTAAATTAATTTCAGGTTTTTTAATACTTTATTTACTTTAATAACAAAAAAAAACCTTTATAAGAAATATGTTTTATTTGCTAAAATCTAAAATCAAAAGTAAATTTTAATGAGTTTTTTTAATCATATGTATATCAACAGAAATACATTAAAACTTAATATCAATAACACAGATGTATTGTATATAAATCTATAAAAATATAAAAAAGGAATATAATTAAATGAATCATTCTCTTATTTTTATTTTAAATTTTTAACTGTTTACAAAATTTTATTAAATTATTTTTATAATAAGTCAGCTGAAACATGTTATTCATTTTATAGAATTAAATAAACAAGTACCAAAGTTTCGTTATCAAATTATACCTATCAACCTATTTTAATGTAAAATAAATTTTAACTTTAAATACATCTGAATAACTAATTTAAAAGTTTATAAAAAAGCTTGCAAAAATCATTGATATTTTTAACGTTCTCGTTAAACGAAGAATTATTTTTCAAATCATTACAAAGTAATTTTTAAAATATATTATATTTTAAAACCATTTTCTCATTTTCAGATGATCATTTGTTTAACTTGTTCTATGAAAACAATAAGTCAATACAAAAATTATTATATCATTCCTAAATTCTCATTTAGAAATGACAGTTTAAAAATGGAATGTTAAAAGTAGATATCCCTGAAACTTTATTTTATTAAAACTTTAATAATAAACTATAAATGTTTAAAAAGCTAAAACATTTCGTTAATAATTTTATGGCATTAAGTAAGCAACAGAAGTATTTAATCTTTCATTTAAACTATACCCATCAACTATTAAATTAAACTATGCCTATGCACTATTTCAATTAAATAAATTTAATGAAAAATAAGTATGACTTTATAATTTAAAAATTTTAATGAATAAAATGCAAAAATCTATTGTTTAATAAAATAAATTATAAGACCCATGTTTTTTAAGCATTATAAAACTATTTTGTACTGATATACATTTTAAAAAGATTGCACGTAAATCTCTTTTTTTAATTATTATCAAGCTCTGTGACGTTTCGTTATTTGAAGAATTAATGCTAAAATCCTTAAAATGCAATGTTTAAATATTTTGTTATACTGCCATTCTGCCATTTACATACAATCATTCAACAAAATTCTTCTATGAAAACCTTAAACCAATTCAAAATTATAGTTTCTTTTATTTATTTATTTTTTTAAAAAAGTAGTTTTAAAAGGCATGGCTAAAAGCAGATTTAGCCAAAACTTAATTTAATTAAAGCGTTAATAATAAACTATAAGCCTTGTAATAAATTGATCAATAGAAGAATTCAAGTTTCCAATTAAATTATAATATTGTAATTAAACAACGCCTATACATTATTTCAATTAAAAAAAATTAAACTATAAATATATATGAATTCGTATTTTAAAATTTGTAATAAGAAACATGCAAAAATCTGTTTTTTGAAGAATAAATTATAAGATCCACATTTTTTAATCATTATTATTTTGTAATGGTATACATTTTTAAAATTTAGCGCGTAAAACACTTTTCTTTGATTCTAGTTATATGCAGAATTAACCCTAATATCCACAATACTATGTTTAAATATTTTATATTAAAAAAAAACATTCTGAAAGTTTCAAACAATCATGTGTTTACATTCTTCCATGAAAACCATAAACCAAATTCAAAAATTGCAGTTTATCATTTGAAAATAACAGTTTAAAAAAAGGATGGTTAAAAGCAGATTTCTCCCAAACTTAATTTGATTAAAACAATAATACACTATAAACGATATAATAAATATTTTATAGCTAAAACATTGCTTGAATTATTTTATAGCATTAATTCAGCAATAGAGGTATTTAAGTTTGAAATTAATGAATTATAGAATTCATGATTTTAGCCTTATATAATTATTTTGTTATGATTCACATTTTTAAAAGTTTCCTCATAAAACTCTTTTCTTTGATTCTCGATATATGAACAATTAATCCTAAAATCTACAATGCAATGTTTAAATATTTTATATTGAAAAAAAAAAATTCAACCATTTGCATACAATCATGTGTTTAAATTTTCCATGAAATCCATAACCTAATTAAAAAACATTTCTGCAGTTTTCTCATTTGAAAATAACAGTTTAAAAAAGGGATGGTTAAAATCACATTCCATCAAAACTTAAATTAATTAAAAATTCAATAATAAACTATAAATGTTATAAAGAAATATTTTATAGCTAAAACATTCTGTTGATCATTTTATATTATATTAATTAAGCAATACATGTTTTCAAGTTTCCAATTAAATTGTACTAGTAATCATACAACGCCTATAAATTATTCTATAAAAAATTTAAACTATATAGATGTAAATACTTTTTTAAAAAAAATTAATAAAAAATTAAAGATTCATCTTTTAAGCCATATGTATTATTTTTTATAATGATATATGTTTTAAAAGTTTGCACATAGATTACTTTTTTTTTTTATTCTCGTTCTATAAAAATCTGTGTAAAATTCTTTATATGCATGAGAAACATTAATTAAAAAATCTTTACAATGCAATGTTTAAATTTAAATCACATGTTTACTTTATTCCATAAAACCATAAAACCAAATCCAAAAATTATATTTTCATTTCCTGTTTTTGATTTGAAAATATCAGTTTAAAAAAGGGAATGGTTAAAAGCAGATTTCACCGAAAACTTAATTTTATCAAAACGCTAAATCCAAAGAAATAAACTTCTTAGGCCAGGAGTAGAATGATGCCAAAAAGAAATTTATGCTCGAGTCGCATTTCAAGTACGGTTTAGGACCACTACTTATCATTCCCGCGATGAAAATAGCATTAATTATCCAAATTCTGCCCAATCGTGGCATTGCACTACAAATTGGTTGGATGCATGTATAACGCAGAGAAACAAACGGCTTAATTAACTGCACAACAAACACAACATACTTC
>BPLQ01006433.1:600000-779214 GCA_021605075.1 Caerostris darwini | reverse complement strand
AACTTTACACCCTACCGTTAAGAAAATTTTAAACTTTATTAAAGCAAGTAACTATTACCATTATCAGAGTCAATGAGAGAAGAAACATAAATTAAAGTCATTATTCGTTACGACATTAAAGTTATTCCACTAACAACAGCAAGTTCCAATGGAACATTTATTTGTAACAACTGCGTGCTCATGAAAGCGTGGCATCTGTGCCGGGCGATATTAGAACGAAAAGGGAAATGCGCCTATAATTATTTGTAGAAAGTAATTAAACCCTCAACTGACGAAAAATGCTGTCGCCTTCTGTCTTTTTAATGCGCAGCTTGCATTCTCGTTCATGCGTGTGAATGGGGGTAGTTAAAAGATTGCTCGGATCGGGTCAAAGTAAATATTTTTAATGATGTTATTAAGCACTGTCGATTCCTTTCTTAAAAGAATTAAAAATAATGCGTGGAATAAAATTACAGCGACACGAATCGTTTTCACGCTTAGTTATGCTTCAATTTTTACTGCCGCTAGATACAAAATGAACATGCATTTACCATTTGCAGCATTTTGAATTCTTAAGCTTATTGTTGTTCCAGTGTCTCGAATGGCTTCCATGTAGCAGTTCCAACGTGGATAGGGTGGTAGGTAAATGCTGTTCTAAGTAACAATGGTCAGTTTCATTGATGCCATGTTGGGCCAACAAATGGTAAAACTTCAAGGTTTGGTTTGGTTTATCGCTCTACGGTCATCTTGTGCACAAGAGGGCTTAACAGGTCAGGTCCTACAGTTTAATGGGGTTCTGAAACGTTAACAAACATCCATGCCATCGCCAGGATTCGATCCTGAAACATGTGGTATTGAAGCATGTTATTATTGTTCTTGCTTTATTCTCTCCTAGAATGGCTTCCATGTAGCAGTTCCAACGTGGATAGGCTGGTAGGTACATGTCTCATAGTGCTATGTCACAATGGTCAGTTTCATTGATACCAAGTTGGGTCAACAAATGGTAAAACTTCAATGTTTGATTTTGTTTGCCGCTGTATGGTCACGAGGGCTAAACAGTCGAGGCCCTACAGTTTAAAGTGGATTTCGGACCGCTAACAAACATCCATGCCACCGCCAGGGTTCGATCCCGAAGCATGTGGTACCAAAGGCCAGAGTACTAGCCAATTGGCCATCAGGCCGCTAGTGTCCTTGATAAGAAAGTTGGCATACTTTAATATTGCTTTCTCCTTAAAACCAATGCTGAAGTATAAAGTCAAACCATTTCGTAAAAAAAATGCACATATATCCATTTATAAAATTCCAAATTTACAGCGACCAAAAATAATCTTTTGTTAAATAAATTCAAAACTTACACACTACCAGTAAGACATATTTAAGCTTTATTAAAACAAGTAACTATTACTATTATGAGAGAAGAAACATACATTAAAGCCATTATTCTTTACGAGATTAAAGTTATTTCACTAACAACAGTAACAACAGCAAGTTCCCGGGAACATTTATTTGTAACAACTGCGTGTCCATGGAAGCGTGGCATCTGTGCCAGGCGATATTAGAAAGAAAAGGGAAATGCGCTTGTAATTATTTGTCGAAAGTAATTAAACCCTCAACCGATGAAAAATGTTATCGCCTTCTGTCTTTTTAATACGCAGCTTGCATTCTCGTTCATGCATGTGAATGGGGTAGTTAAAAGATTGTTCGGATCGGGTCAAAGTAAATATTTTTAATGATGTTATTAAGCATTGTCGATTCCCTTTTCTTAAAAAATTAAAACAATGCATGGAATAAAATTACGGCGACATGAATCGTTTTCACGCCTAGTTATGCTTCAATCTTTACTGCCGCTAGATACAAAATGAACACGAATTTACTATTTGCAGCATTTTGAATTCTTAAACTTATTGTTAGCTTAACTTCATTCGCTACCATGGAATGTGTACCATATAGCTGTTCCAGCGTGGATAGGATGATAGGTACATGCTGTGCTATGTCACAGGGGTCAGTTTCATTGATGCTAACCTGGGCCAACAAATGATAAAACTTGAAGGAGTTGAACGTTAAAAGTGATTAATCCATAAAATCGTAGCAATTGTTTTCTCACGAGAAGAGTTTTGGCATTTCGTTCCCATGGAGAGAGGAATGTATGTTATTTGACAAATATATAATAGACCCCTCTCTCAAATTTGACTGCAGACGAGATTCGTTCTGGATAATTATATTACATGCAATTAATGTTTGTCCTAACTAGAACAACTTATCACTCAAATCTGAGAGCAGATATTCGGTATTATGTATACTGAGACTCATTAAATTACTGAATGTCTTGGCGACAATTAACTCAACTCTGCGTAATAGTTTAGCTACAGACTCTCACCCGGAGAGGAAATATATTTCGCGCACCCTGCGCATACCTGAGTATCGGATTTTCTTTTTAGAAGGGGAATCCTTCCACGAATCTATAATTATGTTTCTTTAAATTTGCGACATATTATCAGTAAATTCATGTGTGTGTGGTGTTTGTGCATATGAGTTCTCCAACCTATGCCTCACGTATCTTAACCCAACCACAACCAGTAAAATCTGTTTGCCCAATCTGCACATTACAGCATTCCTTTTTTTCTATTTATTCACACAAACAAAATTGTATATGGCATGCAAAATTTATTATGACATAAACTAAATGTGAAGTTATCATGTTGATTTTTATTGTCAGTACTTCTGTTGAGAAAGACCACACAATACAATTCAGAAAAATTTGAAGAGATACCCATGAAGTATGCCATTTATCTTTTCAGAATTAGGGTTTTTGTGTTTAAAAATTCATTAAAACCATAAAACCCCAATTATAATATAATCATTCAAAAACAACTAAAGTGAGTTGAAAAAAAATTAAAACAAATTGAATAAAGAGTCAAATATTAAATGACTTAATATATTTTATTTGAAATATGAAAAAGAACAGATAAAATAAAACTAGATAAATAATAGCCATCAATTGAGCAATATTTTTCCAAGTAACCAATCAATTAGAACTTAGCACCAATTTACAAATTGAATATCCCGCACTAATTGCCCCTTCAAGTCCATCTATTAAGCAAAAGAATCATCATAACTTGCAACGGAACATCCATTCCGAACATGAATAGGAAACGCCACCACGGGACACAACGACAACAAATTAGCCACGACGATAACATTCTCTATAAATTAGCATCGAAGACAAGAATAGAAGACATCGTTAAATAAATCTCGTTACCATCCTTTTATTCTGCTAGCATGGCTTGTAAATTTCCATTTGTTCCTTACTATTACGAAAAAGACCACCTTCTCTCTCTCCACAATGCATTAATTAGCACATCGCATTTTTAGGCATTTATGAAATGGGTTCGTCTGCCTGAGTAGGTATTTATTCATGTGGCTGACAATGTGTCGCTGTAGGATACCAAATTGATTAGTGGAAGGTGTGTCCCTGGCTGCCATGCGAATCTTGTCTGTCATTTCGTATCTCTGTCTTTGGTTTTCGTCTTGGTTTCGTTCATATATTGAAGAAAATGGACTGGTATGAAAGGAAGAATATATAAACAGATTGCGATAGTGCAAGTGTTCGGATTTTATTGGAAGAGAAATGCATTATAGTGACTCGAAATGGATGGTTTTCGGTTGTTTAGTGCGCGTGAGAAAATAATTATTTATCCTAATGTTCGCTTTTTATTGTAAGTGGTAAAAGACATTCTAGATTTATTCGTTTGGAATTTGTATTTTGGAATGGCTTTCATGTCTATAGGAAAAAGAAGATATATTTTTATGTTCGTTGTAGGAAAAGCGAAAATTGAAACTTTTATATTTAAAAAGTTGTATTCAGTTTTTTTTTTCATTTATTCACACTATCAAAAATGTAAATGGCATACAAAATTTATTATATCATTTACTAAATGCGAAGTCATCATGTTAAATTTTATGTCAGTAAATCCTGTTGCGAAAGACAACACAGTACAATTCAAGAAAGTCGACAGAAAATATAGTAAAAAATTTTCTTGAAGTAGGTCACTGCACATCTTTTCGGAATTACGGCTTTTTTATACCTAACAATTTCATTAAAACCGTACACCTCAGTAATAATATAAGCATTCAAAGACTGCTGTAATAAATTGAAAAGAAAATTAAAACAAAATAGATAATGTGTCAAATATTAAATGACTTAATATATTTTATTTGAAAAATTGAAAACAGGACAGATTAAATAATCAAAGGGAAAACGAGATAAATAATAGCCATCTAATGAGAAATAATTTTTCCAAGTAACCAATCATTAGAACTTACACCAATTCACAAATTGAATATCCTGTACTAATTGCCTCTTCAGGCCCATTTATAAGGCAAAGGAATAATCATAATTTACAACGGAACATCCATTCCAAACATGAATGGGAAACGGCACCACGGGACGCAACGTCAACAAATTAGACACGGCGATAACTTCCTCTATAAATTAGCATCCAAGACAAGAATAAAAGACATCGTTAAATAAATATCGTTACCATCCTTTTATTCTGCTGGCGCGGCTTGTAAATTCCCATTTGTTCCTCACTGTTACATGGCTTACGAAAAAGACCATATTCTCTCTCTCTCACAATGCATTAACAGATCGCATTTTTAGGCATTTATGAAATTGGTTCGTTTGCTTGAGTAGGCATTTATTCATGTGGCTGACAATGTGTCGCTGTAGCATACCAAATTGATTAGTGGAAGGTGTGTCCGTGACTGCAATGCGAATCCTGTATGTTATTTCGTATATCTCTGTCTTTGGTTTTCGTCTTGGTATCGTTCATATGTCTCTTTTAATATTGAACAAAATGGACTGGTATGAAAGGAAGAATATATAAACAGATTGCGATAGCAGTTTGTATTGGTGGATGTGCATGGAGTTTATTGGAAGAGAAATGCATTATAGTGACTTGAAATGGATGGCTTTCGGTGGTTTAGTGTGCATGGGAAAATAATTATTTATCCACAATGTTCGCTTTTTGTTGTATGTGATAAGAAACATTCTAGATTTATTCGTTTTGGACTTCGTCTCTGTGATATTTATATTTCGGAATGGCTTTCCTGTCTGTAGGAAAATGAAGATATACTTCAATTTTGTTGTAGTATAGCATGTGGAATGCAGTACTTTGCAACATGTAATAAATGTACGAGGAATGGATATAAATGCATTGATGTCTGAATATAAATTTATAATAACTAAACTAAATTATTTCAAGCAAAAATATTTCTAAGAAGTAACAGAATATATGTATGCTAACCTTTTAGTTAAGAAAGAAAATTAACTTTGCAATTGCTTGACTTCAAAAATGTATTTATAGTTACTTCTAGAAATATTTTGGCCTGAAATAATTTAGTTTAAATTATAAATTTATGTTCTTTCATTAATGTGTTTATACACATTTATTATACAATAAATTACAGAAGTAGCATGAAATTAGTTGGAAAAAAAGGTAATCTAATGACTTTATTACACATTTCGTAGATATATGTATGTTAACTTTTTAACTAAGATAATAAAAAATTGATTTGCTGTTGTTTGGTGGTCTGATGGCCAATGTGCTAGCGCTCTGGCCTTTGGTACCACTGGCTTTAGGTGGCGGTAGCATGGATGTTTGTGAGTGGTTCGTAGTCCACTTTAAACTGTAGTTCCCGGTCTAATTAGTCCAAAGTGTGCATAAAATGATCCTAGAGTCACAAACCAAACAAATTTGCAATTGCTTGACTTCAAAAATATCTTTGTAGTACTTCGCAGAAATATTTTTGCTTGAAATAATTTAGTTTAATTATTATAAATTTCTATTCATTCATCTATTCATTTATATCCCTTTATAATACATTTATTACTTGCTGCAAAGTATTACATTCCCCGTGTTATTCTACAATGAAAATAAAAATATATTCCCATCTTTATTTCCAATGCAGAGGAAAGCCATTCCAAAATACAAATATTACCGAGACAAAGTCCAAAACGAATAAATCTAGAATGTCTGTTACCATATACAATAAAAAGAAAACATTGTGGATAAATAATTATTTTCCCATGCACACTAAATAACCGAAAACCATCCATTTCGAGTCACTATAATGCAATTCTCTTCCAATAAAATCGTTCACCAATAAAAACTGCTATCACAATCTGTTTATATATTCTTCCTTTCATACCAGTCCATTTTGTTCAATATATGAACGAAACCAAGACGAAAGCCAAAGACAGAGATACGAAATAACAGACGGGATTCGCATGGCAGCCACGGACACACCTTCCACTAATCAATTTGGTATGCTACAGCGACACATTGTCAGCCACATGAATAAATGCCTACTCAAGCAAACGAACCCATTTCATAAATGCCTAAAAATGCGATCTGCTAATGCATTGTGGAGAGAGAGAGAAGGTGGTCTTTTTTGTAAGCCATGTAATAGTGAGGAACAAATGGGAATTTACAAGCCACGCCAGCAGAATAAAAGGATGGTAATGAGATTTATTTAACGATGTCTTCTATTCTTGTCTTGGATGCTAATTTATAGAGGATGTTATCGCCGTGGCTAATTTGTTGACGTTGCGTCCCGTGGTGCCGTTTCCCATTCATGTTTGGAATGGATGTTCCGTTGTAAGTTATGATGATTCTTTTGCCTTGTAGATGGGCCTGGAGGGGCAATTAGTGCAGGATATTCAATTTGTGAATGGGTGCTTAGTAGTGTTGTATGTTCTAAAGATTTGGTTAATTGGAAAAAATATTGCTCAATGGAGGGCTGTTATTTATCTCGTTCTAATTTTTTCATTTTTTCATATTTCAAATAAAACAATTCATTTGACTTTTATCCAATTTGCTTTAATTTTTCTTTTCAATTTATTCCAGTTGCTTTTAAAGGGTTGTATTATAACTGGGGTTTTATGATTTTAATGAAGTTTTTTAAATATAAAATCCTTAATTCCGAATAGATGTTAAATGACCTACTTCAAGGAATTTTTTTATAATGTTTCTTCTTGAAATTTTTTGTGAATTGTATTTTGCAGTCTTTCTCAACAGAAATCAGAAAGGACGATGAGATAAGCAAGCCTCAACATAATATTTTGTTTACAACCTATCACACATTAGTCCTATCAGCCTGATGGCCAATTGGCTAGTGTTGTAGACTTTGGTACCATGGCGTCTGGTTCAAATTCTGGCTGTGGTAAGGCATGGATGTTTGAGAATCCACGTTAACCTATAGATTTGGGTCTAATTATCTCAAAGTGTTCAAAAAATGACAGTTGAGAGACAAACCAAACCACATTAATTACAAATTGCAAATTTACATAATTGTTCTTTCACAACACAACTTATGGTTTTTCAACGAAAATAAATGGTAAAAATATGTACAAAGGATATTTTTTATAATGCAAGAATTTTTCACTTAATGGGTAAATTACATACTTATCTAAATATGGGAAAGGTTTGATATTTTAAAACTTGTACGCTGCAGTTATTGCACAAGCAAAACAGTTGAAAAAATGAATGACAAAAATAATTTTGATGTAAAAAAAAAAGATAGCAATTTGAAACATGTATTAAGAAATATAATTCTTACCTGAGGATAAAGTCTCCTTAAAGATTGTAATGCCCACTTGCTTTTTCTTTCTACGAAGTATGAGAAACTCCACACAATAATCACTGAGAGTACTAGCAATCCACCGAGATAAACCTGAAGTTAAAACTGTTTATTTAAAATTAAAAAACCATGATAAATTCTTGTTGCAGAAATTTCTTATACCTTTAAAATCTTTATAGAAAAACAAATAAAACAAAAATTGCCGAATAAGTAAAAAAGAATTAAAATATATGTAAAAGTGTAATTTCATTATATGTGAATTTTGTTATGTGACATTTATGCAATACAGATTATAGGACCTATTTTATGCATAAAGAATAAAGATATTCCATATTTAAAAGTATCCTATTTAATTAAATTTTTTTTAAAAATCAGTAATCATATTTGTTGTTATTTTTTTTCATATTTAACGAATATTTTTTAATATTTATAAATCTGAAAGAAAATCTACTGAACCATCGACTAATTTTTTTAAAAGCCATGATAACTTTAAAATAGGATCTTGGATCAGACTGCTTTATTTTTCTAATTTTTCCCTTTGGTGATCCGAAAATAGGGTCAGTTATCTTTGAAATACCTCCTGAAAGCATATTTCCACTTAAAAATTGATCTAAGGAATATTAAAATAATCATAAAAGACTAATTTTTAAAGAATAAAAGTTTGGGTGCTTAAAAAGTTTAATATCAGGTAACAAAAAGAATTAAGATTCATCTGAGATAATAATTAAGGTAGAAATATAAATTACTTTTTATTTGTTGATACTGATTTATACAGGCTGTTTCAGCATCAAGTTCATAAATTTCTATTGTGACTAGGGTTCACCTAGATGACTTAAAATTACGTAATAATGCGGGTTTTGAAAAGGCTTTCCAGACTCGGTAGATGGCATTGCACGGACTTGGAAAAGACTTCATTCCGCACACTGATGCGACGTCTTTTACAATCCAAGTTCTAATACGCGAGCTTTATCGCACCACGCCGGGATGCCCGTGTACAACATCTGGAGGATGCGGCGTGACAATGACATGCATCTGTAGTTCACCTTTGCTACTGTTGATTAGGTTTTTTTATGTTGAAGCGTGATTAAAAAAACTCATATAAACTTACGTGGGGTGCACCCGGGGCAACGTTCTATAAGACTAAGTGATCTACAATTTTCGGCATGAGCTCTTGCTGCTATTCTAACCATTGCAATGGAATGCCGGTGGCTTGTCTCAGTCAATAAGACCATACTATTCTGTAAAGTTGTTTATCAAACAAACTATGAATAGAAATTATGAATTAAAGTTGTTTGACCGAATACAGACAAAAGGATGGAAAGTTGAGGATCTTCTCACACTTCCAAGCTGCTCATGTAGCTGTGCAACAGCTACACCTTGGTCATGATTGTCTGGGTGAACATCCAGATCGTATTGGTATTTTTGACCCACCAAATTACCCTCTTTGTGATTTGGCAGAACTAATGACCCGAGCTCATCTCCATCGTTGCTTGGCACTTCATGGCGAATCCGAGACGGCGAGATACTGCAAACCAGAGAACTCATAAGGCAATGACTTCGGTCAAATTTGTTGAACTCTTTTGTGTACATTTTATTTATTTATTTATTTTTATTTTTCTATATTTTTCCTCTTTTTCGATTGAATCGCCATTGGAAATAAAAAAAAAACACCCTTAACTGGTTTCATTTCATCTCTGATGATGTTTATCTCAATACAAGTATCAGCAAAGTATTTCGTACCAAATTAGGTGATTCCGAGTCGGCGAGATACTGCAAACCAGAGAACTCATAAGGCAATGACTTCGGCCAAATTTGTTGAACTCTTTTGTGTACATTTTATTTATTTATTTAAACCTTTTTCTGTATTTTTCTGATTGAATCGCCATTGGAAATAAAATAAAAAAACCCTTAACTGGTATCATTTTATCTCTGATGATGTTTATCTCAATACAAGTATCAGCAAAGCATTTCGTACCAAATTAGGTGATTCCGAGTCGCCTAAGTGTATCCTACCTCTTCTAGAAGCTTATAAGCCTGGAGCTGAAATACCCTATAGAATCGATTAATATTTTTTCTCGATTTTTATTGTGTACCAACACACGAAAGAGCTTTATAATTCAATATTGCGAGAAATATTAAATAAAAATACCTTGTCAAGTTTGTGCGATCCCATGTGCTGCAAGCTGGGGAAATGCAGCAGTGGCGAAGCACAGGAGCATGGCGGTCATCAGGGGCACTGTGATGCCTCTCAGATGCTGGGAGATGTGGTAAAAGCGCAGGGGTTCTTTTGGAGGGGTCACTTCGTTGGGACCGTCTTTTAAGAATTTGTACTTTACTTTGGAAGTGGTTAAACCCTTTAAAAGAAGGAAATCTAGTCTTAACTCAAAGCTTATTAGCATTTATATTAAAATACACAGTCCAGTCACACTAATGTGGCCACCTGTCAAAAGCCAGAATATACACTCTTGTACATTCTGGCTTTATGTGGAGTGTGGAATGTGGTACTAAATGGTATTTAAGTGGTATTAAGTGGAATTCTTTATAAACACTCCGCTGCAATGTGCTGCCACCTGCCTTCTGTGATTGTTATTTCACGTTGACGTCGAAAGTAGGTGGTGGTCACATTAATGTGACTGGGCTGTGTATCTGTATAATCAACGACTTGCCCACATTATTTGAAAATAAAATTAATTGCATTTAAAATCTCACACTCTGTCCCAAATGATCAGAAAATCAGAACAAAAATTAAACTATTTCCACTCAACTACTCATAATAAACAATTATTTTCCTTTACCACCACACATTCAAAATAATCTTGTTTGGATGCAGGATCAAAGCAATTGGATAATCCTTGAATGACGTCTAAGCCATTTTTTTTAACTAAGAATTCTTATAGAGGAGCTGATTTATCATAGAAAGTTGGAAGTTGAAACCTTATGATTATTCATTAAAAGAGAAATACTATAAAAAAAATTTTTTTAAGTCAATTCCTACTTTTTTTTTCACTATATTGCAGAAAATCCTTTATAAATAATTTTCATTCCTTTTTTTTAAGTTTATCTGGTGCCATCTATTGGTAGATATATGCAACTTAAATCTAAAAAAAAACTAAAATTAATTAATTAAATTTAATTAATGATTTAATATTTGAAAAGACTGTATTAGCATCAAGTGTCATCCACTACAAGTTCAAAAAAAATGTATTTGAACTTGAGTGGATGAATAAAAAGTATTTTATGAACGATTGAAAATTTGAACAAGATATATATAGGGAGAGTGTGAGCTAATAGAAGGAATTGAAAAATAGACAGAATTTACTGTACAACCTGATAAGTTACTTTATTGTTTCCTTCTATTCCGCGTAGAATAAACAATAAAAATTTTTATAAAACTGGAAATACAAAATTTTTAATTTCAGTTTCTGGAACGATTTAAATACGAACATAGACATGAACATGTGTAGATAGTAACATGTAATAACACTCCAAAAATACACGAACCTATCACACATGAATCTATCTATACACGAATCTCCATAGCTATACGAACATGGAACAGTAATGGATGGATTTTCATCTGTCCACTACTTTCTTTGTTCATGCAGATTTGGAGATATCCAAAATATGAAAAATTTTCTTTTCCTTTTCGAAAACAAAAGAAGATATAAACTTATTGTATATTTAAAATCTTTAAATGTAAGAGTCGTCTCTGTCACTTATTTTTTTCAATGCCTTCTATTAGCTCACACTCTCCCTATATATATCTTGTTCAAATTTCCAATCGTTCATAAAATACTTTTTATTCATCCACTCAAGCTCAAATACATTTTTTTTTGAACTTGTAGTGGAGGACACTGGATGTTAATACAGTTTTTTCAAATATTAATTCATTAATTTAATTTAATTAATTAATTTTAGTTTTATATGGGAGAAATATTCATATATTCACTTCTCTCTTTCTTCTCATTTGCTCATCATTAATTATTTTTATTCTATTATCAAATATTTTTATTATTCATTCAATATATATTGTTCAATTTTTAAAATAATGTAACTACAAGTTGGCAATAATATAAAAAATCGTCTGATTTTAATTTAGCTTATTTTTCGAGGTATTATTATTTTTAATTTTTTACGTTTGAAATTTGAAACGATCGTGTTTGAGTATTCTTGTTAATGTATTCTATATTTTTTAATTTTAAATGATCAAAAAGTCTTTAATTAAATTTGGCATATAGCCTAATATATTTGCTTTTATTATTTTTATCGTATGTATTTCTTTTATTATATTTGTTTTTATTATTTTTGCTTTTATTATTTTGCTGTAATTCGAGATTGCTGTTCTTTTTTTTTCAATTCCTTCTATTAGCTCACACTCTCTCTCTATATATATCTAGTTCAAATTTTCAATCATTCATAAAATACTTTTTATTCATACACTCAAGTTCAAATACATTTTATTTGAACTTGTAGTGGATGACACTGGATGTTAATGGTTTTTTCAAACATTAATTCAGTAATTAAATTTAATTCATTAATGTTAGTTGTTTTTAGATTTAAGTTGCATATATCTACCAATAAATGGCCCCAGATAAACTTTAAAAAAATGAATGAAAATTATTTATAAAGGACTTTCTGCAATAGAGTGTAAAAAAAAGAAGGAATTAACTTTAAAAAATTTGTTTTTATATTAGTTGTTCAATAGGTTTCCAAATTTTTCTGACATTTTTTGTTAAACGTTTCATGTTTGATATATTATCTTCTGTGTATTTTTTTATTAGTAGTAGTACACTTACTATTTTTTTATTATTATTTTTTGCATTATTTTTTCTTTTGAATTGGTTTTGCAGTGTATTTTTGTTTTTCAACAGTATATATTATTTACAATTGTAACCCTGAAGCAATACATTATCATGCATAAATAATATTGTTCTTTCAAATAAAAAAAGACATATCACAAAACTTAATAAACTAACATAAAATAATCGAATACGTCTCTAAATAGAAAAATTAAATATGACGCTGCATTATTGAATTGAGACATTGTAGAAGGTTTCTACAAATTTGAAACTCTTTTTACATGCATAGCATGACAGTGCATTAAAATGATTAATATGCAACTCACGTAAATATATATATCTTTGAAATCTGTTTCACTACAATAAAATGATAAAGGTTTTGAATAATTTAATATTTAATTCTATGGAAAAAATTAATTAATAAATTTTATTTAACTCTTATATACCTTAACATTTAATTTTCATATTCAATATTCTATGATATTACATAGCATCATCTGCATTTATTAATAGTAAGAGTTATATGTTATTTAAATATTTATATTATAAATACATGGATATTCCTGATTATAAATGTAAACATAGTAACATATGTAAGTTTAATATATAGATTTTATAAATTAGTAACATAAATAAGAAGCATATTGTCTGGGATAATAATGAATAGTCATATGAATGTTTATTTTAAAAACATCATCTTTAAATAGATATTTCATAAATTGTAAACATAAATAAGAAGCAAATTGAATGGGATACTAATGAATAGTCATATTAATGATTATTTTAAACACTTATCATCTTTAAATAGATATTTCATAAATTGTAAACATAAATAAGCAGCAAATTGAATGGTATATTAATAGTCATATAAATGATTATTTTAAAAACTTATCATCTGTAAATAGAGATTTCATCAATTGTAAACATAAATAAGAAGCAAATTGAATTTGATAATAATGAATAGTAATATTAATGATTATTTTAAAAACGTATCTGATTTTTATAGATTTCATAAATTAGTAACATAAATAAGAAGCATATTGTAAGGGATAACAATGAACAGTCATATTAATGCTTATTTAAAAACTTACCTGATCTTTAAATAGAGATTCCATAAATTATTAACAATAAATAAGAAGCTTATTATGTGGGATAATAATGAATAGTCATATGAATGTTTATTTAAAAACTTATCTGATCTTTAAATAGCGATTTTAGCATCGTTTCAGACTTTAATGTATAATTATAATTAATATTCATTTTTTAAAATTAAATTTAGTGTAAATATTATTTATACTTTTAATGAGAGAAAAGAATCTGTTTATAATGTTAAAATTTGTAATATAAAAATAGTTATAGATCAAACTCAAGTAATATAGTTGTCCATTCAATTCATAAATATTTATTTTCTCCTCAATCTAATTTTCTTGTCAACCAAAACTTGCTATGCCATCAGACCGAAAAGATTCCGGACTTTGCAAAATTTGTGAAAGAGATTTCAAGCCGGATTAGTTTCAACAACAAACTTTTTACAAAAAGAAACTTACCGAAAATTTCGAATACAAACACTAAGGCAACAAAAATAATAAAAATAACAACAACAACAACATCTAAACTATTCTTTAAAATTGCCAGTGGCACAATAATTAATTATGCGTGGTGCAGAAAATGTTTTTTTTCTGCTGACATGATGCACTTTTCGTGGAAACAGAAGAAATTCTAAACATTGCATTCAGAAAAAAGTACAACATTTTTCACTACAAACCATTGCTTTTTTGAAAGAACTTGATACAAAAAAATCCTGGAGGATTTAATGCAATCAATGTATGAAATATTTATCATTAAAATCCTTTCCCATCGTCGTATATTCTAAGTAAAAGAAGTATAAAAACTTTAAGAATGCTAAAAAATAGATATTAAATGTTTACTGTGACAGATATTGAATCTTTTTGACGCCATCTATATCATATTAAATCTATGCTGTGTAATGATGGTAGAAATTAAGCTTTGCTGAAGTAAAGTTGTTTTATAGATAGGAACTATAAATATAGACGGAAAGTAATATGTTTTTCGTTTCTTTTCAGTTGGAAAAATATTTTTGAAAATTTATATACATATATATATTCTCAACTACTTAAAAATTTATTTATTTCACATAAAGTTTCAGTTTTATGATTTTTTTATGATGTATAAATACTAATAAATTAAAATGAAAAATAAAATCGTTGAGACTCAAATTATAAGAAAAACTTATCTGATCTTTAAATAGAGATTTCATAGTTCTTAATATAAATAAGAAGCATATTGATAATAATGAATAGTCATATTAATATTTATTTCAAAAATCTGTCTGATCTTTAAATAGAGATTTCATAAATTAGTAACATAAATAAGAAACATATTGTCTGGGATAATAGTGAATATTGTCTGGGATATATGAATGTTTATTTTAAAAACCTATCTGATCTTTAAATAGAAACTACAGCGTTGTTTTATACTTTAATATATAATTATAATTTTTATTTATTTTATAAATTAAATTTTAGTGCAAATTATATTTAGTAAAGCATTAATGACAGGAAGGAAATTTATAACATTCAGTAAATATTCAGAATCAAGTAATATATTTGTTCATCCAACTTATAAATATTTATTTTCCTCCTCAATCTAATTCTCTTGTCAACCAAAACTTGCTGTGCCATCAGACCGAAAAGATTTCTTACTTTGCAAAATTTATGAAAGAGATTTCAAGCCGGATTAGTTTCAACAACAAACTTTTTACCAAAAAGGAATTCAGCAAAAATTTCGAACAACACTAAGGCCTAAAGATAAAATAAAGAACAACAGCAACATCTAAACTCTTCTTTAAAATTGCCAGTGGCAGAATAATTAATTATGCGTGGTGCAGAAAATGTTCTTTTTCTGCTGACATGATGCACTTTTCGTAGACACAGAAGAGAGAAGATGTTCTAACATTGGATTCAGGAAAAGGTATAACATTTTTCACTACAAGCCATTGCTTTTTTGAAAGAAACTGATACAAAAAAATCTTGGAGGATTTAATGCAAGGAATATATGAAATATTTATCATTAAAATCTTTTCTCATCGTCGTGTATTCTAAGTAAAAGAAAGATAAAAACTTTAAAAGTGATAAAAATTGATATTAAATTCTGTTTACTGTGACATATATTGACATTTTTTGACGCTATCTATATCATATTAAATTGATTCTGTGTAATGATGGTAGAAATTAAGCTTTGATAAAATAAAGTTGCTTTAGGGATAAGAACATTAAATATAAACTGAAAGTAATATTTTTCCTTTTTTTTCAGTTGGAAAAATATTTTTGGAAATTTATATGTGTATGTATATTCTCAAATTCTTAAAAATTTATTTCTTTCGCATAAGTTTTCAGTTTTATGATTTTTTACGATGTATAAATACAAATAAACCAAAATGAAAAATAAAATCGTTGAGACTGAAATTATAAGAAAAACTTATCTGATCTTGAAATAGAGATTTCATAAGTTGGTAACATAAATAAGAAGCATATTGATAATAATGAATAGTCATATTAATGTTTATTTCAAAAACTTATCTGATCTTTAAATAGAGATTTCATAAATTAGTAACATAAATGAGAAGCATAATTGTCTGGGATAATAGTGAATAGTCATATTAATGTTTATGTAATAAAATTATCTGATTTTTAAATAGAGATTTCAGCACTGTTTCAGACTTTAATGTATAATTTTAATATGTACACAGACCAGTCACATTAATGTGACCACCTGTCAAAAGCCAGAATATACAATCCTGTCTATTCTGGCTTTAAGTGGAGTGTGGAATGTGGTATTAAGTGGTATTTAAGTGGCATTAAGTGGAATTCTTTATATACACTCCACTGCAACGTGCTGCCACCTGCCTTTTGTGATTGGTTATTTCACGCTGACGTCGAAAGTAGGTGGTGGTCACATTAATGTGAATGGACTGTGTATTTTGTTGGTCAAAATTAAATTTTAGTGTAAATAATTATTTATAGCATTAAATAAAGGAAGAAAAAGTATAACTTTCAGTAAATATTTAAAATCAAGCAATATATGTGTCCATTACACTTATAAATATTTCTTTTACTCCTGAATTTAATTCTCTTGTCCACCAAAACTTACTATGCCATCAAACCGAAAAGATTGCTGACTTTGCAAAATTTGTGAAAGAGATTTCAAGCCAGATTGTTTTCAACAACAAAATTTTTACCAAAAAAATTTACCAAAAATTTCGAATAACAACACTAATGTCAAAAGATAAAAAAAGAACAACAGCAACATCTAAACTCTTCTTTAAAATTGCCAGTGTCAGAATAATTAATTATGCGTGGTGCAGAAAATGTTCTTTTTTTTTTTGCTGACATTATGCACTTTTCGTGGACACAGAAGACAGCAGAAGTTCTAACATTGGATTCAGAAATTTTTCACTGTAAACCATTGCTTTTTTGAAAGAAACTGATACAAAAAAATCCTGGAGGATTTAATGCAAGGAATATATGAAATATTTATCATTAAAATCCTTTTCCATCGTCGTATCTTCTAACTAAAAGAAAGATAAAAACTTTAAGAGTGATAAAAATACATAATAAATTTTCTTTACTGTCACATATATTGAACCCTTTTTGGCGCTATCTATATCATATTAAATCGATTCTGGGTAATGATGATAGAAATTAGGCCTTGCAGAAGACAATATGAACGGAAGGCAATAATTTTGTATTTCTCTTCAGTTGGAAAAATATTTCTAGAAATTTACATATATATATATTCTCAGTTTCTTAAAATTTATTTCTTACGCATGAGTTTACAGTTTTATGATAATTTTATACAAAATAAAATCGTTGAGACTGAAATTATAAGAAAAAAATGATCCGATCTTTAAATAGAGATTTCATAAATTAGTAACACAAATAAAAAGCATATTGATTAGTTAATATATATTAATAATGGATAAGGAATAGTTTAATATTCTTCTATGATGAGGAATATTCATACTAATATTCATTTTAAAAACTTTTCTGATCTTTAAATAGAGATTTCAGAATTGTTTTATACTTTAATGTATAATTATAATATTTATTTTTGTAATTAAATTATATTGCAAATAGGTATTTACAGAATTAATGCGAGGAAGAAAATTTATAGCAACCTGTAAATATTCGAAATCAAGTCATATATTTTGCTTTCAACGTATAAATATTTATTTTCTCTTCTAACTAATTTTCTTGTCAAGCTAAACTCACTTACCATCAGACCGAAAAGACTCCTGACTTTGCAAAATTTGTGAAAGAGATTTCAAGCCGGATTAATTTCAACAACAAACTTTTTACCAAAAATTTCGAATAACAAAACACTAAGGCCAAAAGATAAAAAGAAAAGGACAACAGCAACATCTAAACTCATCTTTAAAATTGCCCGTGGCAGAATAATTAATTATGCGTGGTGCAGAAGATGTTCTTTTTTCTGCTGACATGACGCACTTTTCGTGGACAGAGAATGCAGAAGTTCTAACATTGCATTCAGTAAAAAATATAACATTTTTCATTACAAACCATTGCTTTTTTGAAAGAAACTGATACAAAAAAGTCCTAGTGGATTTAATGCCAGGGATATATGAAATATTTATCATTAAAATCCTTTCCCATCGTCGTAACTTCTAACTAAAAGAAGGATAAAAACCTTAAGAGTGATAAAAAATAGATATTAAATTTTGTTTACTGTGACATATGTTGAACCTTTTTCACGCTATCTATATCATATTAAATGGATTCCGTGTAATGATAGTAGGAATTAAGCTTTGCTAAAAAGAAGTTGTTTTTGAGATAGGAACCATAAATATGAAGGGAAAGTTATATTTTTTCCTTTTTTTTTCAATTGGAAAAATATTTTTGGAAATTTATATGGTACATATATTCTCAACTTCTTAAAATTTATTTCTTGCCCAAAAGTTTGCAATTTTATGACTTTTTGTGATAATTTTATACAAATATAATAAAATGAAAAATATAAACTTTGAGAATGACTGAAAATTATAAAGAAAACTTTCAGAAACTTCACTATTTATTTTTTATTTATTTTTCTCAATTTTTTTGTCTCTTCTTGTCTGTGGTACCGTCTTTTGTCTGTTTATATATTTATATATAAAGAAAATATTGTCATGTCAGTTTCCAGGCATTTTTACATTCAATTATTTAAATATATCTAATTTTGCATTTATTTGCATTGCTTAGCTTACAACGAATGATTTTTTTCCCTTTATTTTGTAATATTGAAGTCAATTTTTACACCATCCTTTCCATTTTCCGAGTTATTGTCATTCTGTGCTTTTTTATCCAACTTATTACAGCAACAATAAGCTATTCGCTGTCGTGGGCCGGATTGATGACAATGGCGGGCCGTAGTTTGCTGACCCCTGATATAGACTATCCAAAATATTTTAAATCATTTCTGGTAACTATTCAATCATATTTCTTTACAATCCTGATCCGGCATACAGAGAATCACATTTTCCTTCACTTGAAGATGTGACTTGCTTTCCCACATTTTACGAGCGAGGAGACATTTAAATCACATATTCTGGACTAATTGAAAAGGCGAAAGATTAGCCATGGGTTTCAAGAGAGATCAAAGCATAGGGACTAACTGAATTCCCATCAGGAGAAATTCTATGTACAGGAGAGTCTAAGTAAAATTTCCCGAGAGTTACACTGAAAATGTATCGATATATGAAACTTTTAATGAAATTTTGTTTCGTTTATTTCACTTTATTTATATAACCGACTGACTATTTTATTCAAAATATATAAACAGTTTGAAAAGTTTAAAACGTTTCTAATTTTAGAAATTAAAATTCCTATGTATCTTTTGTAGCGACGATTAGAAATACGAACAAACAGAAATAAGTAACAGAAAATCAAAAATTAATTTTAAAAACAAGTAATATAAAGAAAAAAAAATTTAAGTCAATTCCTACTTTTTTTTTCACTCTATTGCAGAAAGTACTTTATAAATAATTTTCATTCATTTTTTTAAGTTTATCTGGCGCCATCTATTGGTAGATATATGCAACTTAAATCTAAAAAAAAACTGAAATTAACCAATTAAATTTAATTTCTGAATTAATATTTGAAAAAACTGTATTTACATCCAAGTGTCATCCACTACAAGTTCACAAAAAATGTATTTGAACTTGAGTGGATGAATAAAAAGTATTTTATGAATAATTGAAAATTTGAACAAGATATATATAGGGAGAGTGTGAGCTAATAGAAGGAATTGAATAAAAATAATAATAATTTCTTATAAAAAATAACATGGATTTCAAAACTTATAAGAAAATAAATTTAATTTTTGATTTTGTCAAAAATTAAATGGATCTTATTTCTATCCATCAACTACGACACCAGATAATTTATTTCAAGACAACCACATTTCATTCCAATTTATTAATAATCACAATTTGGCAGTGACTTTTATGTGCTATATACTCGCCTATCATCATACTTGCAGAAAAACAAAAAACTTGATGCAATTGCAATGCTAGAGCTAAATAAGTAGCAATAACTATCTGATAACTATCATAGAAGACACATTGTTTGCAACTGTTGGTAGATCAAAGAACAACTAACCACATCATGAGGAAAAACTATCTGCTAACGCGTCTATTTATTATGAGAATTTCGAGAGATTGCTCAGGTACCCAATTGAGCATTAACATTTGAGCAGAGTCTACGGATCGTGAAATTGATTTCTTCTTCTTTTTTGTAGCCTTATGGCTGGAAGGACCTATATATCGTGATGATTGATATACAAGGTCCTCTCGACTGTATTTATGCTTCATTTTTCTTCATTCCAATGTACTTTTGGGGGAAGATGTCACAGGTTGATGAGTATTCTTGATGATTTGAGAAAAGCCACACCCTTATTGTTAATAAGGATATTTAATGAAAACGTGTTGAAATAAAAATTTAATTTTGTAATTTTAAACTGTTCATTTGTATAATGTATTAAATGGAACATTTTCAGGCTTTTCATATAAGTTATCAGTATTGTTATTATTATTATTTGGATATTGACCTACATAAATGTTTCGTCAATACATTTTTTTAAGATGAAGATTAATTTGGGACTGTGTTTTTTTTATATTATATGTATAAAGATATTTTTAAAAGTTGAATTCAAATCTGTGCTTTTCAACAGTTGAAGAAAGAACAATGATGTTATATTAAAAATTATATTTAAAAATTTTTTGAAAAACTTCATATCTTTATCAACGATTTGAAAATGAAAATCATGAAATAATTTCCTCGACTATAAAAACATTTTCAAAACAAAATTTTTGAAAATACGCTTGACATTAAAAAAATAAAATTAAAAAAAAAATATTTAATCTTTATACAGGAAATAGAAAAATTTTTCGGAAGAGATTTACTCAATTTAAAAGTTTGGAAAATACATTTATTTGACTTTATTTTATATCCAAATGGAGTTAACCGAATTTATGTTCCTAGATATTCATGATTTAAAAATGGCATAGTAGAATTTCAAAGGATCATAGAGTGGAAAAATAAATTTGAAAACTTGATTTCTAAGTAGAAGGAAGAAATTTCTGAAAGTTGTGCAAATAATAAAGATCCCACACTAAAAATTGAAAATACTATTTTAAATTTATAGGATTCTTTATCAAATAATTTTATATTAATGAAGAAATTAATCGATTCTCTTCTAAAGATAGTTGAATCCACACTTTCGTGTGAAAAAGTGTTTTCTTTTATAATTTGTGTAAAAACTACCATCAGAAATAAACTTGGAAATTAATTGACAGCGAAATACATTAGACTACTGAATACAAAATATGGACCTAATATTAAGAAACTGTTTGAAAATAAGCAACAACAGATTTCACATTAAATATACTTTTATAGACTTTGTTATACATACACATATCTGCAACAATGTTTACTAATAAAAATGTTTTAATTATATATATGTGTGCGTTTTTTATTAATTTTTTTTTCATTTAAATATTAAAGGCAGAGGCACCACTGGGCAGATATTACACATGGTACCACCATA
Organism: Caerostris darwini; assembly: GCA_021605075.1. Classification (NCBI taxonomy): domain Eukaryota; kingdom Metazoa; phylum Arthropoda; class Arachnida; order Araneae; family Araneidae; genus Caerostris; species Caerostris darwini. The sequence goes on along the minus strand of BPLQ01006433.1, from coordinate 757,672 downwards.
TTGATATAAATGCTTTGACGTCGACCTTTATTTTTTACTCTTCACTTGCAAAAGTGGAAATTGTAAGACAGAAAAAAAAAAAACCTTTTCAGAGAATATTAAACGTGAGAACCAAAAAAAAATGGCAACTATCAAATACTTCTGCTAAATATTGGTATTTCTAAACTATTGATATACTTTTTATCCTAATTTCCAATTGACGCCAGTAACTTAGTATCCAACGGGCTAATATTAAAAAAAATTAACAATATTTGACCTCTTTATCTTTGAGTAATATGCACAGTAATATATGTACATGCAAGCTGAATTCGCTCCTCCATTTTACAACACTGATTTTAGTTTTCGATTGATCAATAAAAATTATTCGTGGATTAATCTTTCGCATAAATTACTTTCTACCATATTTGAAATCAAACTGATTTGATAGGCCATCAACGAATAAATAACTTTGTACGTTTAATCATGAGAGTAATAAAAATGTTTGGAATGAAAAATTTAAGAACCATTGCATATTTTAAAAATTAGATTTTAAAAGATTTTAAAACATGTAATTCTTTTAAAAAAATTTTTAACAGGAAAATCTTAAAGCCAATTTTTATAAAAAAAATTTCATGTTTTAATAATAGCTCATTCAACAAAAAAAATTAATTAAAATGTATTGTTTTTTTAAATAATTTAAATAAACTTTTAATTTTTTTAAAAATGATATTAAACATTTAGTTTGTTGTTTATATAAAGAAATACATAAATTCTAACCACCAACAAAATATGAGAACTTACGTTTTCGATATCAGTATTCAGATACTCCACTAGTTCATCCAAAGGTATGCAATGCAAGTTCTGAAATATAGATTATTTTTTTAAATGGAAATAAATTTGAATATGCTTATTATAATTCATAAGGAAACGTATATCTAAAAACTTCATAATTTTTAAACTTCATAGGAATAATTGTTTAAATTTAATAAGAATGTCACATGCCTGTAAGGTCTCTATTTTTCTTATGACCTTAGCACTAAACATTTAAAATCAATGTCAGCAATAGCGTGGGAGAAAAAATAGGGGATTTTCCTAATCACGCCATTGGAAACAAACTAACTGTGAATATTTCTCCAGGACATAAAATATTATCTATTGAAAATAAAATCACCAATAAAATTATCAAAATTCTTCCCTTTAAAATTAAGCTTTATTATTAAGCTTTCCCTTCTCCCCCAACTTGGAAGACTTCAGTTATTCTGTCCACTCTCCAACCAGGCAAAGATCCTTTTAATCCCACGATTTATCGGCTAATATATCTTCTTTACACTCTCAGCGAAGTTGTTGAATCTGTCATTCTGAACAAAATTAATTAGCATATCAATACCTCTCATTTTACGATTCCACGACCATTTAGTTTTATGCCTAATCTCTCAACCAGCCTAACTTCTTAGAATCAATGAGAGCTCATGAATAAATCTATTACTGGAATCATTTTCTTCGACATTGCCAAATGCTTTGATCGCGTTTGGATCGAAAAGCTCATTAATTTCCTATCTATCAGGTTCGTCTTATTTTCCCTTATTCTCCACTACGAACGTCATTGTGAAAATTCAAATTGTTTCTTCCACCTCTAAAACCTTTAAGAAGTGTTTCGAAACCCATTCTTTTCAATATCTATATCAATGACATACCACAGGTCAAACTTTATCTCTATGTAGATGATGTTTGCTGTTCAATCTACTAACATACAGTTTCTTGTAAAAATTCTACAAAATTTCATTATTAACCTTGAAAATTTCCTTATTTATTCATTTCAAATTTTATTTCATTCATTCTAATCTGGGAAAGTGCATTACTAACTTTGTACTTTTACAATTGTAACCTATCGTAAGAAGAGTAGGTGCCTTTGTGAAGATAACTTATCGTAAGAAGAGTAGATGCCTCTACAGTAGTAATCTATCTTAACAAAAATAGATGCCTTTTTAAAAATATTTCTTTCTTATTATAATCGTACAGGATTCATAATTTTTAGTCACCAAGCCCAAATTAAGACTTCTTCAGATTTATTATACATATTCCTTCGCTTTGATGGTTTTGGATTAGTGATTCGTGTTTCTCACCTGCCATTATTTTCATTAACCCATTGCATTTATATCTACTCTATGCATCCTGATTACAACTTTCCACATATCAACTTAAAACATTGAAAATTTCATTTTAAAAACTAAATATCCACCCATATTTCGTAACGTGTATTGAAATAAATGGAAAAATTAGTTTATGTTTTGAGTTTATGATAACGCAATAAACTAAAAGAAAATTTCATTTTAAAAACTAAATATCCATTGATATTTCGTAACATATATTGAAATAAATGGAAAAAATATGTTTATGCTTTGAGTTGTTGATAGTGCAATAAACTAAAAGTAATTTTCCATTTCTTTTGCTATCTCTCCATAATAAAAACAAAAATTCCTAACCAAACAGATCAACTTATCTTGTTATAAAAGAAATGATTTTCGAAACTATTACATAACTCAAAATTCAGTGGCTTATAATCTGATTTATTTGAAAAAGCAAAGCGTTTTCTGGAACACTTATTCCTCATAAATAATGTAACGCCATAAAACATCTGACCCAATAATCTGAAACTGCTATCTTAACAAATGATTATCCATTTTGAACATTGAGGGGAAAATAACAAATATATTTTATGCTTGCTAGAAAAGCATATAATGAGAAAATGGCCGAGTGATATATGGGTCATAAAGTGGAGTTGGCCACTTATAAAAGCTCCTTCAAGAGAGATTCAAAGTCATTTAGATGGTGAGAGTGATAATTTATTCAAAAGCTTCGTTAACGATATTGTTGAAATGATTTTATGCTAGTTAATAATGCATTTTCAAGAAAATATTTTATAATTGCATGTAAAAAAGTTGAATTATTGCAACAAAAAAAAAGATTATGGGAATAGTTTTAAACTTTATGAACAGAAGCAAATAATCAAGTGGTACATGGATAATTTATATATATGATTATGAAACACAAATTTAATGATTTAACATGAATAATTTTTTTACCATAGTTTAAAAGGGGAGATGTTTTTCACCATATGATATGATAAATACGATTATTACCATAGTATATGGTAATAGTTATAATATGATTTTTGCCATATATGATATAAGGGTGAATGTTTCGTAGTTTATTTTTTATTTCAATTACAACTTTCTACTAGAAATTTTTGGTTAATATTTAATGAATGATAGAATGTCATATTGAAAATTATGCTATTTGATTGCTTGTATGAGAATGACTCAGTAAATATTCAGTTGTTACGAAATTAAAGTGCAACATTTATTTATTTATGTAAAGAATTTAGTAACTATTGTCATATTTTATGAATTCGCATTTTAATACTAGCATAGTTCATAAAGCATGAATCATGAAACTGCAAAGTTATTGGCATTTTCGTGATGGCAGATATCATTTTGATATATCATATATCACTAACATATGCTATTGATTTCTTGCATGAGAATGACTCAGTAATTCTACAGTTATTATGAAATTAATTGTAATTTAATAAGTATTTTATAAGTAAGTATTTCAAATAGTAGTCTTAACTAGGTTAGTAGTTAAGTAAGTAGTTTAATTAGTAGACTAAACTAGATTAGTAGTTTATAAGTAATTATTCAATTATAAATTAATATTTATTTAATTATGTATATAATTTGACGATTACTCACATATTTTACGAATTCGTTTTTTTTTTTATTACTACGATAATAGAATAGTTTATGAAACATAAATTGGGAAACTGCAAAGTTTTTGGCATTTTTGTGATGGCCGACATCATTTTATGAAGTCTTACTTCTGATCTTAGTGATATATATATATATATATATATATATATATGTGTGTGTGTGTGTGTGTGTGTGTATAACAAGAAAAAAAATATTAAAGGAGCACAAGCAAGAAATGAATTAGAAACACGGCATTTTGCATTTCAGCTGTTTTTATCAGTATTCGCTTTTGTATTATGAAACGATCATAGCATTCTCAAAATAAAAATTGTGAGTTGTCTCACGTTCAAACCTCTCAAAAAATGGAGAAATTTGTCATGTTCCAAAATACGCATAAATTGTATCAATGAAACTAGAAATTATACAATAATCATAAAGATCAAAATGTTAAAATTGCAAAACTGCAACATACACAAAAAAAAAATGTGCCAAGTTTACAATAACAGGATGTGAAAAGATGTTGTTATATAAGATATAAATTAGGGAAATAAAAAAATAAAAAAATAAAAAATAAAATAAAAAAAAAAAAAAAACATCCTAAAGGTAGCTTTATCGAAGAATATATGCCCTTAATGTATTATATACAATGTTATTCCTGTTTGGTATATGTCTGGATTCCAGTCAAAAACATATCTAGAAATATATAGACAAATATAGATATAAACACTAACTGAACAAACATAAAACACTAACAAATATAGATATAAACACTAACAAATAAATACTAACTGAATGGAAGAAAAACAATTCAAATATAAAGAAATAGTCAATAAACGAAAGTAGGCTAAAATAAACAATATTTTAGAAGCGTATTTGCACATCTAAGAGATGGCGTATAGCCAAATTTCGCACTAAGCATATAGCATAAGAGTGGCGGCCACTGCGAGCATGAAAATAACATTTGCTTTATAAACACGGATGCAAACTTTGTGAGCTGTATTTTTCTCCCATATTGATCATTGTGAGTTAGATTTCAGTCAAGACTACCTTTAAGAACTCAAATCAGGCAATATAAGCAGCTTACTGAGTTTGAACAAGACAATGTCATGGGGCAACGAGAAGACGGAATTGTTTTCGTAAGTATTGCAGAAAGCCTTTGAATGTATTCACTATGCATGATTGCTGTCAACAGTGATCACGGAAAGATACTGACTCAAGAAACCTGAGGCTCGGTCTCACACGGATCATTACTGAGAGGGAGGATCTTCGTACTCGCCCATGACTGTAGCGTGCCGTCAGAGCCGGATTTTCCTATAGGCTAACTAGGCTTCAGCCTAGGGCCTCAAGATCAAGAGGGGCCTACTTTCAAATTGTTAGCAAAATTAGAATTACACTGTTCTAAAAACAGTAAGCACTAAAACACAGGATCGAAATAAGGAGAAATTCTACACATATGACTAATAAACAAACATAAAAATGTATTGGTTAAGATCAACGCATTCAGCTCATTGGGTCTATTCGTTTGTGTATACTAGATTGCACCAAAGTATAGTTCATACGTTCACTGATTGTTAATGGCTATATGTTTGATTAGTTATTGTTACAAATACTATATATGATGATGAGAATAAATGTCCAAATAAGTGTTCTCGACTTTTTTTAAATTTATTATCCGTGCCACATTTTTTATAAAGATTAATACCAATCACAGCATGTTTCATTTAGCATATTGATATATATCGTAGTAATGATGTATTTTATTACCTCTCATGTAATTTACAAACTCAAAAATGGGAGGGGAAAGGGCTTCATAAGTGGAATAGCCTAGGGCCTCTTTTCATCTAAATCCGGCCCTGCGTGCCGTACTACAGCAGTAGCAGAAATTCAAGCTTCTATTGTCACCAAAGCAACACAACAAAACAAATGGGTTTTTTGCCGTTCATCTCCGAGCCAGAGACCCTGTAGTTCATGCCAATCACTCCAATTCATTGTTTACTGCCACTTCATTGGTGTCAAGACAGAGCTCGTTAGAGGGCGGAGTGAAAATCTGTTGTATTCTCATCCGTTTCTGGTTTCTGTCTAAATGCCAGTAATGTTGTATGTTGTTTAGAATGAGACTAGGTGAATGCTATGAATCAATCAGGCCATGAGAGCTTACACCAGGGCTTAGAGTCTGACGAGCATATTCATATGAAAAGAGTACTCTCGTCGATATCCCACGTTCTTTAACCGCAAATTTGTTCATCCAACTGTTAACTGAACTAATTATGCTGCATTTTTTTATTATTATTCCAGTGGGCGCTTTCCAACAGGACCAATCTGGTTCCCCAACCGTTGTTGTTGTTCAATGGGCTGTATAGAGTTTCGCCTGCGAGATCGCCAGTTCTTTCTCCCATTCAATACGTATGGGTCATTATTTGATGGCAAATCCAACGTTATCCACGATCAGAACGGAGAGTACTTGATTTGACTGACCTAGTGCAATATACATGGAGCTATATCCCACAAAATGACAAAAGGCACCTATATAACACAATGCATTCGAATTTGCATGCTTGAAATCAAAATAGTGTAAGCAGTTATTAATGTACATTGTTGGTTAAAATGTCAAGGAGATGCTTATTCTTTCATAAACCTATCATCAAAATATTACAGTTAGATTATTATTTTACATAATTTTCTACACAACTTGTTTGTTACCCTGTTTTGAATATTTTATGTATTAACATTTTTTTTTATCAACCTCTGAAGATCTTTTCGTTCTCCCATTCATGTTTGCACTTATTTAAAACTAAAACTCGAGTTTCAGTTTCCACGGTGCAGTTTATGTATGCATAGGATCTTGAATAAATTCGTATACAATGTTTCCTTCTTTTTTTAAAATTTTTTTTTTATAGGATTAACTATGAATCCCATGAAAATTTATAGAGAGAGAATAGAATATTAACTTTGTTATACAAAGCTGTTGTGTTTTTGAGTGCTTGTTCTTTTAAAATTCCTTCTATTTTTGAATTTTTGGGATTTTTTTTATACTACCAAAAGGCAAAATGCGAAAAAACAGCATTCAGGTTTAATGGTGATAATTTTTTAATTTGGTAATTTTGATAAACTTTTTTTTCAAGAGAGAATTTTAACAGCAGCAACGACTTGAAATTGTTAAATATTTCTGGAAGTATAAAACTTTGTTAGTTTTTTATAGTTATTTATATCTATAAAAATTTTGGATATAAAATTCTCAAATGAAGTCCAAAACGAAAACGAATGAATGAAATTATTTTATGGCATAATTTGTAATTTTGGAAAAAAAAACATTTATAAAATATTTTTTTTCTAAATTAATTTTCAATATGAAAGTTCTTTTAATAATAACCGAATCTATGCTTTTGATTATTGAATACTAATACGATACTAAAACTTATGTGCAAATAAGTAATATTTCAAAATAATAGAGTATTTTTTTTGAATTTATAATCTTTCTAAAAAAATTAGAATCATTTGTTAAGTTTTCCATTTAAATAAGCTTATTTGTGTTGGAAAACCCTGACCTGATATATGTTTAATATCTCTCTGAAACTCGACAACACCTGAAAAGCACTTCAAAACACCTGCATTTGTTCATGCAAAATATCTAGGTGAAACATAGTTTCGCTCAAAATAGCGTAATGGATGCCTGGCATAATTACTTCATTATCATATTATATGTTATGGCGTATCATTTCTTTTCATTTCGGAAATAATATGCAATATTCAATATACAGCATTGCATTAGAATTCAAATGATGAACAAGGACAAAAAATTAATAGTTTAAAAAAAAAACATGTGTTTTTTGAGTAGTGATTTAATTGTTTATATAAGAATAAAACACTGACGAAAAAGTCCTGATTTAAAAGTTGGGTGCTCGATATCAATCGTGATAATTTTTCACTAGTTTCATTCCGAAATGCAGAGTTAGTGTAAAATGGCATACAAAGCATCTTGGACGCTTTTTAGAACAGTGACATTCATTTTCTCGTCAATGATTTTATTCTTATGTTAACAATTATTTTTTTACCTTTTAGTATGATTAACTCCCATGTGTTTTTTAGTTTTTTTTACTATTAATTTATTTATTTTTTTGATTAACTCTAAAAGCATGTTTTTTAGTGTTTTTAAATGATAAACCCAAAGCATCTTCCTCCAGCGCGTGCTCAGGTCTAACCGTCCTACGGTTCTAACTTACGGTATGCAAAAACTCCCTAATTTTAAATGAGGTCCCGGTACGGTTCTTAAACAAAACAAAGGCTAAATGCAATTATGTCGAGCCAGACAGGATTCGAACAGGGAATCTCCTAATCAGGCTCGTTATCCATTGTGCCGCTGTCCCACGTAGGTTTGAATATCTGAAAGATGTCTGTAAACGTTTCTTTGTAACTTATGTTAAGATGTTATGTTTGCAACTTATGTTGCAGATCTCCAGGGGAAAAGTTATACGCCGATCAAGATTACTTTTCAAAGGCTGTGTGTTTTAATCACTAATCCTGGCGATCCTAATCATGATGAGTAATAAACTTATCAAAATATTTTATTGTTGTCGGTCCTTGATATGTCTACAACGTTTAAATTAAATCGGATCGCTTAAAGTAGGGCAAAATCGAGCCCAAAGAGTCAGTTACATACATACATATATACATACAAACAAACATACAGGTGAAACTAATAAAATCGTATTAGAAATATTACGTATAAAAGAATGTGTATTTTTGTAGTGATTTTTTGTTGCAACATAGAAGAATTTTTCATTCATATTTTAACTCATAGATTCAGTTTAATAATTGTTTTATTTTGCATTTGTTTCTAAACAACTCAACAAATGGTAATAATCGAAAATTTAATAGAGATAAAAATTTATCATCAACAAAATACAGAATTTTCTAACATTTGAAATCTTAAAAATTTAACCAAAATAACACTAACGAATAGAAAGAAAAATTGACTTAATAGAAAAAAATGCCGATGTGATAAATAAGAATATTTTAAAAACAATACAGATGTTAGCAATTAATTTTTTAGAGCAGTTGTTCTAAATGCAAACTATTTTTAATTATATTTCATAAAATATTTCATTGATTTTTAAAGAAATTTCATTTCATTTTTATTTGTTTTTTATAAGCTAATATTAAGGGGCCTGATGACAGAATGACAAGTGTTCTGGTGACATAAGTTTCAGACTCGAATCTCGGCCGTGCCAGGGTTGATTGTAATATGTTCGGAATCCACTTTAAATAGTAGATCCAGGTCTAAATATGACTGTAGAGTGTTGGGAGTAGGGCTGGCAACCCTACCCCGTAAAAAGAATTCATCTCATGTTCCGGAATCTGCTAGTAGGCAGACATCCTTTGCTTACCATGGGTCTGTTGCGCCATTGGGAAAAGAAGCGAATATTAATTTCGTTTCAATCGTTGTATGTTAAAAAAACAATATGAAACAGATAATATATTCGTGCATTGTTTGTTGTTATTGTATTGTTCAATATTATCGAAATTCTTCATTCAGAAATGCTAGACTTTAAATACATTCAGAAATGCTAGACTTTAAATAATACCAACGAAGGTAAGTGTTTCAGGCAAAAATAATATTTTACACATTTCTTTGAAATTATAAGCATTTCATTCCTCAACTAGTCTTATTTTTGTTTAATTAACTTATTATATTAAAACATATATATAAGTTTCCTTTTCTTCATTGCCGCAACAGCCCCGTAATGGGCCAAGGTCGTCTTCCTACTGGCAGATTTGGAGACCGGAGGTGTTTTCTTTTTATGGGATAGGTTTGTCAGCCTTATTCTCTACAGTCATAATAGACCAGCACCTATGGCTTAAAGTTAATTCCGAACAACTACAAATATCCATGGCACTGCAGAAACTCGAACCCCAAACCTGTGGCACCGAATGCCAGAGCGCTAGTCACTTGGCCATAAATTTTACAATTACTGTTAAAGTTATATAATATTTTACAATTTTTTCTTAATGGATATAATAGCAGAATTATTTTTAGTGTATTATCTATTTCATATATATTATCCCACATTAAACTATAGGTTCCGGTCTAATTAGCTCAAAGTGTGCACAAAATGACTGTCGATCGATAAACCAAACCAAAAAAACCTCACATATATTATCTTTTTTTCTCTTTCTAATGCAGCTGGCAAACACTTAGACAGCTTGGTCTTGGATGCCTTAAGGCAAGCGCTGCACAGACGTTTCTCACTTTGCATTACCCAGGGGGCACGTGTAACTTGAAGATAAGCCACGGACGCGGAGTAACAATGCCCCCGCAACGCTCGACGATCCTATTAGATCGGGACCTACGATTTAAAGTGGATTCCGAACCACTACAAACATCCATGGCACCGCCGGGACTCGAACCCGAAACCTGTGGTACCGAGCGCCAGAGCGCTAGCCACTCGGCCATTCAGGCCCTACATATATTATCTACTTCAAAAAAATAAATTTTTTAGAGCTTGGATGTCCTGATATTTCCTTACGCAAAACTAACTTTATTTCGATTTACAAAAAGTATTTTTAATGCTTGTAACCAAAAGAGATGAGTAGATATTGCCCAATTAAAATTCACATTACTTTCAAACGATACCAAATTTTCCTCCCTAAAGTTCTAAAATGATCTACCTTGATTTTTATAAGTTCTCTATATGAATTCAAATATCACTTACCGTCGAGATTTTTTCTTGTAACTCTTCCAGGCTTGGCTGGTATTGCTCCTTCAGAAGATAAGTTCTTCTGCCCATGAATAAGTAATCTCCGCATTTTAATGGTGGTGGCACGGAGATCTTAAAGAGAAGGGAAGATTTATAATGATCTATATATAAAGTAAAAGGCTGTAATGGAAGTGAAACAGGTTTTTTAAAATTCATAAGTATGATTTATAGAGCAATCCTCTTGTAAAAAACGTTTAAAATGTGTGTTAAAAGGGGAAAGGCTTGTTGAGTTAAAAGATTTGACATCAGTTGCTTTCAGTATTAAAATACTGAGTATAAATTGCTTAAGAATAAGAATTATTTGCTGTCTGTAGTATGTTTCATCAAGAAGCAAGCATCACTTTAAGTTAAATTACGGTTGTTGTTGGCATTTTCCAGGTTTACGAGAGGTTTGTAGGATGAATTTATTTTGGTTTTTCAGGGCCTGAATGTCCGAGTGGCTAGCGCTCTGGCGCTCGGTACCACAGGTTCGGGTTCGAGTCCCGGCGGTGCCATGGTTGTTTGTAGTGGTTCGGAATCCACTTTAAAAAGTAGGTCCCGGTCTAATAGGATCGTAGAGCGTTGCGGGGGGCATTGTTACTCCGCGTCCGTGGCTTATCTTCAAGTGACACGCGCCCCCTGGGTAATGCGAAGTGAGTACGTCTGTACAACACTTGCCTTAAGGCATCCAAGACCAAGCTGTCTGTGTTTGCCAGCTGCATTAGAATAAAAAATTTTTTTTTTGATTTTTCAATGTTATTTCTTGAATTAAAATATGTTAACTTTCTGTTTGAATCAATGTAGGAACAGTAGGGCTGTATTTCATTACGTGTTATACTTCATTCATATTTTTTTAATCAACCAAAGATTCTTCACTTTATAAGTACTACTACTAATACACCACACCACATCACACCACATCATTGCGCCTAAGGCTGGCGTGTCCCTATACAGTTTGGGAATTATGGGGATGAAACTGAATGGACACACGACGGAGGTGCAAAATTTTCTCAAAATTCATTTTTGGCATTACACTAGCTGAACTATCATAAAAAAAGTTTCACAAAAATAGTAGAAAATATCAAAAAACTAAAATTTAATAAAGAAAAAATATGAAAGGCGAGAATATATAAAAATATTAAAAATACATCAAACAAATTATTGGAAAAATTTATTAAAAACAATGCAAAAAACTGTTAAAAACAGCTCTAAAAAATTAAGCTGGAGCATTAAAATGCTCTTCTTTTTAGCCTTTACTCTTCTGTATTCTTTTTCAACATAGTCACCTAAGTTAAATCTTGGACAGTGGATTTCCGGGATACTTCTAAAAATTTCGTTCTAAAATTCATGTCCCTCAACGTTTTGTCATAAAATCAGCTGATCAAAGTATAGAAACCACAAAACACTTCAAACTCTCTATTTTGTGTATTTAAAAATCATTTAAGACAAAACAAATTTTGAATACACGAATGGAATAAAAATATTGCTGTCATTCCTTACGTTTTAATAAATTTTTAACCGTTTTATTTTTGTCTCAACTGTGAATGTCGCATTAACAGAAATTTTAAAAGATTTTTTCACACAACATAAAATATAGAGAGATATACCAAAACATGCCATGAAGTTGCAGTTTGATTCTCTATCAACAGGGCAAGCCTGTCAGCGATTTTTGTAATATATGCAATAAATATTTTATCTATAAAAACTTTAAGTGAAAAAAAGGTGATACCATAAAAATCGTTTAAATTTAAAATGAGTATTTTATTTGCTGAAAGTGCTTCGCTGCAGCTTGCAAAGAAAAGGATCTTTTCTTTGTTTTTCAATGATTCATTAGTAGGAGCCAAGGATATTCAAGGAAACAAATGCAGTGTTACACAACAGCGCAACTATTATGTTGGGCACTATCATAAAGATCTCTTTTATGTTGGCAAAGTCGCAAAAGTAAGTGTTACAGCGCTTTATGTAGCATTTCTGGAAAGTGCAGTAAGCGTCCATTGGCCAAAACGCTATAAAGGGCAAAGCATAGACAATCAATATATTTTCTATGGGCACAACTGATTTCAATTGCGTCAATCTATTTGCAGCAGAGGATGATGCTATAAATTTTGCTTGCAAGTATTAAAAAACATTTTATATTTTAAAACATTTTTAGTTTAGTCTACTTTTGTTTCAACCATCTTTGATAAATTTCATCAATTGATGAGTGTTTATGTACTGTCCAAATATAATTTCATTTTCAATTTTCATTATTTTATTTGAATAATAACAAAATTTGACAAACACAAAATCAAATAATCTATTATTTCAAGGAGATTCTCAAATCCGTTTATACCGTTTCCTATAGAGACTAATTGAAATTCAGTTTCAATTTGATTAATTCCCCGTTGAATAGGGAAGATACTCGTTATGGATTTCCTTTTGTACAGATTATCAAGAACCAGTGGCTTGAGTTGCCACAATATCTGTCCATTTCTATTCGCATGACAAATATAATTACCATCGAATATTCTCTATAATTACCTTGGAAGTGACGAAAAACTATCTCGATGTATATGCGTTTATTGCTTTCTTTAAAAGGAAAATTGAAAATGCATTTATAATGAAATATAGGTTTTATTATTTAAGACTAAGAAGTATTAATTACATTTCAAATTTGGAAACAATGTCCTTATAAAATGTAAAATTCTATTGTTTAGAACATTTTTGAGCCCAAATCACAAAATAGGGGCATTCGGGATTTGGCGACTTTTTCACGGTGCCAACTAAGCGATGAGCTGCTAAATGGGGTAACCCAGATTTCTTGATTGTTTGCAATTCACTTCACCTGCAATCGCAACCCTTTCCTTGGCACACTTTGGCGAAAAGAATTTTTAACACCAGCCTCTATTCTGCATTTCGCCCATTTTTGAGATTTAGAATCCAAATTCCTTCCTTTACATTTTTCTAAAAAAATGTTTAATATTTTTATAACAAATCAGGCAATGATGATTGCATATAAAACTTACAGGAAAAAATTAATTTTTAATGGATAAAATTTGAGCAGACATTGCCAAAAATTTTTGATCTTTGAAATTTGGCGATATTTCAAAAAGTTCACATAACCACACTATTTAACATTTTTGACACCAAATGCTACAATTTTTACAAATTATGGATCTATATAAAAGATAAAATTACAATATTAGCAGAATACTTTTAAAAAAATAAATATTATTCTGAATTTTACATTGGTTTAATTTGATAAAAATCTAATTTAATCCACACGCTTGTAATGATATTAAAAATTGTTCAGATTTAGTCAAGCTTTTTTTCAATGCCAGAATTCGCCTATTTTGGAGAAATTTGATTTGGCGCATTATCCCTAAAAACATCATTGCTTAGTGTTTAGATTACACTGAATTTCAATCTTTAAATTTAAAAAAAAATCAGAATTAAAAACTGTGAAATTAATTTGATTTACCTTTCTATCACTTTCTTTTTGCTCTACATCATTTTCACTTTCAGACATTTTCCAAAAAAATATTATTACTTTTATAGTTTCAAAAGAAATTTTGAAGAAAACACAATAATTTTTATTTTTATTTCTAGCATTGAGTTTTATTTATTCTTGTTTGTATTTCATGTAAAATTTGCTTTCATCGGTGTTGAAATAATTTTCACTTTTTCTTATTTTGCTGAAATTTGACTAGTAATATATATGTCTAACTATTAATAATTAATAATTTTTAAAATTTAATAATTAATAATTCATCATTGTTAAATTTTAATAAATAATCATTCATCATTGTTAAATTTCAATAATTAATCAATTATAACAAGAATTGTTATTAATCTTTAGAATCTTTAATAATTGATAATTATTAAAGATTTTGTGCTCCATTAAATAAACAAAAACGTTAGTATTAACTAGAGATAAAAGTAATTCCATTCGTGATCATTTTTAAAGAAATATCTGAATAATTTCCTTTTTTGCATACCATGAAACAGAAATATCATCAAATTTTTCCGGAAAGTCCAAGTCCATAAGAGATTTTCTGTTGCAACAACTATTGAATCCATGCATCGTTCAAGGCTGAAATATTTGTATTCCAAAGGCAATAGAAAAAGGTACAAAATACAGAATAAAAAAGAAAAAGAAAATGCACACAAAAGAGTTCAACAAAGTTGACCGGAGTCATTGCCTCAAGAGTTCTCCAGTTTGCCAGTATCTCGCCAAATCGGAATCGCCATGAAGTGCCAAGTAATGATGGAGATGAGCTCGGTTCATTAGTTCTGCCAAATCACAAAGAAGTTTGGTTGGTCGAAAATCCCAACGCGATGTACACTCAAGAGCCAAAACATTATGACCACCTGTCAATAACGAGTTGGCCCACTTTTGGCGCTCAATACAGCTTCAACCCGCCTTGGCATGGATTAATACCACCACTTAATACTAGTTAAATACCACTTCCACCTGATCACGTGCCTTCCACGTCATCCAGGAAAGTTCATTGCAAAATATAGGGGTGGTCATAATGTTTTGGCTCTTGAGTGTAGATGTTCATTAGATCAGTTCTTTTTGATTGAGACACGCCACCAGCATTCCATTGCAATATATGCAAGCCAACCGGACAATCATGCCGAAAACTCTATACCACTTAGCCGTATAGAACGTTGCTCAGGGGAGGAAGGGAACCCTCCCCTCTCCAACTCCCCCCAGGAGGGTGCCCCACTAGGGGATAGGTCTACATTGAACCCCTGAAATTAACAACAAAGCTAGATTGGGGCCTACATCTCTTTGAACGATAATATTGAATTGAATATTGATGATAATATAGAACGTTGCTCAGAGGAGGAAGGGTGCCCCACTAGGAGGTAGGTCTACATTGAACCCCTGAAAATAATAACAAAGCTAGATTGGGGCCTACATCTCTTTGAAGGATAATATTGAATTGAATATTGATGATAATATAGAACGTTGCTCAGGGGAGGAAGGGTGCCCCACTAGGAGGTAGGTCTACATTGAACCCCTGAAAATAATAAAGCTAGATTGGGGCCTACATCTCTTTGAACGATAATATTGAATTGAATATTGATGATAATATAGAAAATTTCAATGATAATAGAGAAAACAGATTTTGTATTTTTAGAACAGTAAATAGTGTTATCAGAAATTTATCAAGAAAACCTTGCTGTCTTCATCTGATCTGGTAGAGGGCTTATTATAAAGCATCATAATCTTAAACAAATATGTATCGTTAATAATTCTAGAGATTCTAATCTCAACGAACAAAATAGTTCAATAAAACAATTATGAGAATGTTTATTTACTTAAAATTAACTATTTATTTATCATAAGATATCCTGAAAAAGTAAGTAAATTAGCATAATTAAGAAATTTCAAATGGAAATTCGTATAACTGTTTAATATTTACAATTTCAATTGTTGTTAAAGTTATTTGGAACAGCAGTTAACAATTGTCAGAAAGAAATACGAAACAAAGGTATTAAAAGCTAGGAATCACTATAGCCTATTTCAGAATAGCTATTTTGGATGATGCGTAACAATGGGTTAAATAGCATAGCATCCAATTCTAAATGGAGATCTACATATGGACGAATTTGAATAGAGCCAAATGAATGGTTGGATAGAGAATTTCCATTCAGAACTTTACAAATATGGTTCAAGTTGAATACAATAATCCTGATCACATTTGTGAAATGCATATTTGAGCTTATTTAAATTTGAATATTAAATACATTCGTGCAATTTGTAAAGGTTTATAATTGCAGGTATCATTAACGTAAAATGAATCTTTGATCTCTAAATGGAGTGAGCTAGAATGTATTAACACACCATCCATGATAAACAGCAGATGATACATCCTGTTCTGCATGAACTCTATAATTATATGTTTTCAATTCTCTGTGCAGTGTCCCCAAATTGCAAATATAGCAAATTGTATAACAAAGCCATCATAGCATTTGCAATACAAGAACTCTGAAGTGTCTCACATACAGATTTCTTAAAATAAAAAGGGGGGAGTGTAATAATTGTCCAATATCGTTGTCATTCTAATGCTACTTTATGAACACAAATGCATATATGCATTTACAGTATACGCATTGTGATTATATATATATATATATATATATAATCACCCATAAAAATATTTTTTGATATATACACTATCTGGAAAGAAAGTGACGGGACACCCCTCGAAAAGTAGAAAAGTCGACAATACAGCTGACACATAAAATAGGTATCACTCGCCATATCCTATAAATACTCTGTGGAGTCGACTAGAATTGTTTTTGTTAAGATGCCGCCACGGGAAGAGTTGTCTGAGTTCGAGAAAGGTGTGTTGGCTGGATTGCATCTTGCCAAGGTGTCAATTAGGGAGATATCCCGTCTCCGAAAATGTAGCACGTGTTGTGTGTCTCTACAAGACTACACTGTCAGAACAAACCCCGAAGTGGATGACCTGCAGTTCTCACCATGGAAGGGAGATTCGAAGTAACCGTCAAACATCCATGGATAACATCGCTAATGAGTTTAGATAAGCCACAGGTGTGGCCGTTTCGACCAAGACTCTTCGTATATAAGTTAGGTTACACTGGACGTTCGGCGGCCCATAAGCCTTTGATTACGAAAACCAACAAGAAAGCGCGCCTTCGATGGGCCAAAGACCACCGTACTTGGACTCTGGAGGACTGGAAACGCGTGCTTTGGAGTGACGAGTCACGATTTACCCTTTTCCGTTCCGATGGACGTGTTTGGGTATGGAGTTTACCAGGAGAACACCTTTTGCCCTAGTGTGTCGTCCCAGCTGTAAAGTTTGGTGGAGGAGAATTGATGGTATGGGCTTGTTTCTCCTGGTATGGGGCTGGCCCACTGGTGAAGGTTGATGGGGCGATGAATGCCGATAGATACTGTGATATTCACGACAATCATATCGTTCCTACCTTGATACGGTATGGCGCTGGTACAACATGCCATGTTGCAAGGAGGACTCTTGATTGGTATGTGAACAACAACGTTAAACGCATTGAGTGGCCGGCGCAGAGCCCTGATCTTAACCCAATTGAACCTCTCTGGGACGAATTGGACCGTCGGTTGAGGGCCTGCACCCCACTCCCCAAAAGCAAGCCTGAACTATGGAACTTCCTGTTAAACATTTGGAAGGAACATTATGGCTAATTTAGAATAGGGTTTGTGATCGCAGCCAAAGGAGGCCCTACCTCCTATTAAAATAAATATGGGTTTATTTCGTTATAGTGTCGTGTCCCGTCACTTTCTTCCACATAGTGTATATACATAAAAAAAACACTCGTCAGAATGAGATCAAATTTGAACGGAAGATATTCGAAGAAGGGGGAAATGGTACGGCACCAGAAATGTTCCAAAGTGAATTAATAGATGGCGCTAAAAGTTGCATGACGAAAGTGGATTGGGCTACCAATGACATTTTGAATCGAAATTATTACGACATGAGTTACACATTAAACCAACTGTACTGCTCTATGTTCTCTATTGTTTCGGTATTTTGTGACGAAAAAAATGACTTCCAAGTCATTCAACATTTGTGGAACTGTTAGTGGATAGCCCATTCACCACGACAAGATCTTACAACATTCGATGGCAGTTTTTGGCCTTAATTTTGGCCTTTTTATGCAATTTTTGGCCTTAATTATATTTGGGCCAAACACTGCATAAAAAGCTGATGCCATACCGTTTCCTCCTTCTTCAAAAATCTTCAGTTCAAATTTGAACTCATTCTGACGTGTGGTAATTTTTTTTACAGCATTTTTAAAGTGAGACTTTAATTACAATCAAGCATATATGAGTGTAAATCCACGATTTCTAAACTGTATTATTTGTGTTATGTATCAGGAATTATGCCTATTTTAAAATAAATAAAATAAAGACAATATTGCCCACGTATACAATCTAGCAACTAAAATACTTGATAATATTTATTAAAAATATAAATAAAAATACCAAAAATAAAAATTTACTATTTTAAATTCAAATGAGCTGATTTTTAGTTTCATACAGAAGTTATATACAAAGTCTACACTAGTCTAAAAACGGCAGCACTTGATATTTTTTATTTTATATTTCACACAGATTTATGGAATAAAACATAACATGCCATATACATTCTATAACATATAATAAAATATTACAAAGAATCAACTCTCTTTTGTACAGAAATGCTAGAAAGTAGAATATACAAATCATAATACATAATACATACATGTTTCATAATACGTAAATTAACATTTTATTTAAATTATAATTTTTTTTTAAACACTTGTAATGCAAATTACAATTGATAATTTTAAAAATGATAAATATAAAATAATTTTAAAAATGATAGTTATAAAAATAATTTTGAAAAATATTAATTACAATTGATAATTTAAAAAAATGATAATTATAAAAATAATTTTTAAATGATAATTACATAAAAAAATTTTAAATGAAAATTATAAAAATAATTTTAAAAATGATAATGATAACAATAGTTTTTAAAGTATTAATTAAAACTGATAATTTTAAAAGTGATAATTATAACAACAGTTTTTAAAATATGAATTAAAATTGATAATTTTAAAAATAATAATTATGAAAATAATTTTAAAATGATAATTATAAAAATAATTTTAAAAAAAAGATAATTATACAAACAATTTTAAAAATGATAATAAAAATAATTTTAAAAATGACAGTTATAAAAATAATTTTAAATATGATAATGATAATAATAGTTTTTTAAATATTTTATGTGTTTAATTTTGTTTTATATTCTTGTCGCTCAGAAAAAAAAGAATTTGTTAGATAAAAAAATATACAAGCTGTCTAAAACTTGCAG
The DNA here is from genome assembly GCA_021605075.1 of Caerostris darwini. Classification (NCBI taxonomy): domain Eukaryota; kingdom Metazoa; phylum Arthropoda; class Arachnida; order Araneae; family Araneidae; genus Caerostris; species Caerostris darwini. The sequence continues at coordinate 738,352 of BPLQ01006433.1, read as the reverse complement.
ATTCCTCATACATAATACTACGTTTCGGTCTGTCCAATTTGTATAAAAACTGAAAGGTTTAGAAGTTTTATCTATTTTCTTTTGGAAGAGAAAATGCTATTTGTAAATGGGATCTAGGTGAGATTTTTTTTTAAAGCACAAACGAATTTTAAAAAGTAGGATTGGATTTTGGCAACGACTTTCTAGGTTTTTTTTTTATATATATTCTCTTCTTTAAGGAAATAAATAAAATAGAGACTTTCTAAGATTGGACATAGTAACACTAAAAAAAGTGTGCTTTGGCAGAATATTTTAAAATTGCTTGAATTTTTTTTTTCTTTGAAATGTAAAAAAAAAAAAAAAAAAGCCCTGTAAAAAAATTATTTTGTTTTTTTTAACTAAGAAAACTGGATTTTATAATGTCATATTTATACGAAGTTACTGTAAAATATTATTAAAAATATAGTAATGTAATATTACATTATATTAAAATAATCATACATTTCTTAATATAAATATAAGAAATGTAAGACAAGTTTAATCATCCTATTCTTAAATAATAAATGTGTGATAGAAGATTTGAAATGAAATACTGGGTTATATACTATACATTTTATGTATTATGCAAATATAATGTCTACTTTTCAATTTTATAGAAATAGTTATGTAGGAAGGACAAACAAATGAGATAGAAGTATGTTTTAAGGTGATTTAAAAAATTCAATTATTATAATTGTTTTAACTGGCATAGTGTTGAATAATTATATTTTAACTAGTATAGTTTTGATAAATATTTGTTCATAAAATATTAAAATTGTATATTGATCAATATATCGTGTTTATTTTGTTATTGTTGTTGTTCAAGTCCACAAGCCCAAGGATCTTCAAAAAATCATAAACAAGATGAGGACTAATGTTTATGTCATCGCTATCAAGACCCGCATATTTCAGCAGGTGTTAGGAAGAAGCCTTCTCTAGTTACAGTTGATACATTTCGGACAAGTGTTTTGCCCTTCATCAAAAGGCAGGCACTTAATGTATCCACTAGAAAACCTAATATTTGTGGTCAGGTTGACTCTATCAGCCTTTATGGTAAGGGCACCACATAGAACCTGCATATTATACCAGAAGTGAGTCGGAGGAGTTTTCATAGTTGCTGGTTTGAAGTTTTAATCTTGGAGCAGATCTCAGAGAAGGTCAAATTGTCATTTGGTACATCAGAGGGGATCCATTGAAAGTATATTGTTTGCTGTTGGGGAAGCTGTTTAAGAATTCTTAGAGTCATAACAGTGTTATATTGTCAACTTTAGTCCCCATACCTAAGTGCTGGAGGGCACTATGACTATCTCAAAAGATTCAGATATCTGCGGATGATGTTACAGATTTAATTAATATCACTCCAAATATCTAATAACTTAATAGTATAGGGACAAATTGGATTATTCAACTTATAAAAAAGGTATACAATTCTTAAAACAGATCATTCATTTTATATTGACTCCTTACAATTAAATGTTTGGTTGTTTTTAACAAAAGAAATCAAATTGTTGTTAGTTACCTTTTCAATAAACATCTCCTTCATATACAACTGCGAATATTAATTTTTAGTAGTTCTGAATTACATTGATATTATTTTGAATTAGCATTTTTTATAGTTTTCTCTTTGTTAAGAATATACACAGAAGGAAAATGTCTTGAACTTGAACGCCGCAGACGTGCCACTGGCCTTCCCGAGTTAACGAGATTTCAGTGTTGGGTGCCCATCTACGGAAAGGGAGGATTGAAGAACCACTCTGGGCAACGCAAGCAGCCCTTTGGTTGAGTACACTGTTGATAATCAGTGATAATCACTGGGTTCGTTCCGCTTTGGGAGTTGTCTGGTGCATATAAACACACCAGAACGGCTCTCAATCGTGAGGAGTTCTAAGAACTCTTGCTTTAGGCCTGTTTGAGTGATTCCTGGCGAATAGCACACATTTTATGGCCATCGGCAGCAATCACTCCACTAAAACTACTTATAGCAATCTATCATTAAATTATAGAAAATCAAAACAAAAATTAGACAACTAAGAGAAAGATTACTGATATTTACATATGTACAATAAAATTGTTAACACAATTATTTAAAGGAAATGGCTGTGTATGGTAATTAGTATTACACAAGCTGTTACGGGATATAGATACAATAATAGATTAAGAACATGGTTTTTGTTTCTATTGTGTAATGTAGAAGGAAAAGGTCTTAGAGCCATTATTTTAACCAATTCTAAAACTATTGATACAATCACAGATTTCATTATTTATTTGATCTATTTAAAATCACTTTGCTTGCCATTTAATGAGACATCTCAACTAAATAATTGCTGCTTACAGTATTCCGTTTTTCCCGGCACAGTAATATATGTACTAAAATTTGTAATAAAAATTGTTCGAAGATGCACAAAAATAATACAACTTTAAAATAATCAGTTAAATCTGATTTCCCATTATTTGCAACAGAAATAAAGAACTAATTAACATTTTTAGAACTAATTACCGCTTTCTTTCGAGGTTAAAAGCAAATATTAACAAGATCAAAATTTAATTATTAGTTAGAAACTGAATTATTCAAAAATTTCGTAATAAATAAATACACGAAAAACCAATTTTTAATTTTTTTAAATGTATGCAATAAAAATGTTTAAAACAGTTTTTTTGTTCATCAATAAAGAACAAAATAAATACTAGTTTTTTTGTTTGATTTTATTGATAGCATTAACTAAAAATTAAGATGAATATTGATGCTTTACAGGCCGAGGGGCTAGCGCTCTGGCGCTCGGTACCACAGGTTTCGGGTTCGAGTCCCGGTGGGGCCATGGATGTTTGTAGTGGTTCGGAATCCACTTTAAACCGTTGGTCCTGGTCCTAATAGGACCGTAGAGCGTTGCGGGGGCATTGTTACACCGCGTCCGTGGCTTACTATCAAGTTACACGCGCCCCCTGGGTAATGCAAAGTGAGTAACGTCTGTGCAGCGCTTGCCTTAAGTCATCCAAGACCAAGCTGTCTAAATGTTTGCCAGCTGCATTAGAAAGAAAAAAAAATTGATGCTTTACTAACAAACTTTTATCTCCAAAAGAAAATTTAGACTTATTTTTCTTCCGTGCGCATTATATTATTATATTACTCCTTATTTTAAGGCAATACAATTTTTATTCAATGAAAAAAACAAAGTAATTAAAATTAGAATGAATCATCCAAATTCTATTAAAAAAGTATCTTTTTTCCTGATTTAAAAAAAGTCATTTAGCAAATCATCAACAAATTGCAATATAAATAATTGTTATTAGTTTGATATCATAAACAACAAATACTAAACATTAAAATAAATATTCGAGTCTTTACTAATACTCCTGCATCTTCAAAAGAAAATTTACGAATTATACTACTCTTTCCGAGGCAATGCATAATTAATTCAGTGAAATCATGCATTTTTTTTTTTTTTTTTTTGAAAAATTATCTCTTCTGCTTTTTAAAGCTTTAAAAGCAAAGTGAATTAAATATTAGCTTTAGGCTGATATCATAGATAGCATATACTAAACATTAAAATAAATATTTGATTTTGCATTAATATTTCCTTTATTTTTCAAAGAAAATTCATGAATTATTTTATTCTTTTTGCATATTTTATTCATATAAAAAACTACATAATCGAAATCAGAATAATTAATAAAAAACGTAAATTTACGAATTACTTCAATCATTCTGTATATTTCATACAATAAAAACTACATAATCAAAATCAGAATAACTCAAAAACGAAATTTTACGAATTATTTAATTCGTTCTGTATATTTTATTCAATTAAAAAAACTATAATAATCAAAATTAGAATAATTCATAAAAAAAATTACGAATTATTTTATTTATTCTGTATCTTTTATTCAATAAAAACTACATAATCAAAATCAGAATAATTCATAAAAAACGAAAATTTACGAAATATTTTATTCATTTTATATATTTTATTCAATTAAAAAAACTACATAACCAAAATCAGAATAATTCATAAAAATTACGAATTATTTTATTCATTCTGTATATTTCTTTCAATAAAAACTACATAATCAAAATCAGAATAATTCATAAAAAACGAAAATTTACAAATTATTTTATTTATTCTGTATATTTTGTTCATTTAAAAACTACATAATCAAAATCCGAATAATTCATAAAAAAAGAAAATTTACGAATTATTTTATTCAATAAAAACTGCATAAGTAAAACAGAATAATTCATAAAAAAAAAGAAAACTTACAATTTTTACTTTTATTACTTATTTTGTATATTTCATTCAAAACTATGAAATTAAAATCGTAATAATTCATATGAGTTTTTCTGTTTAGGAAAATAATGAAATTAATCTCTCACTTTTAACTGTTAAAAAGTAATTTTGAAACTAATCGTAGAAGTCTATTGACGGAATATCTTTTGAAAACTTTGTTGCAGACAGGCGCACGTTCCGAATAAGATTCATTTTTAAAAAGTATCCCAACATGAAATATCTATGCAGTGCATGATGATGTGGAGTGCATCCCACTCAAAGTTTCCATGCTCTATAAAAATCTCACCGTGACTCAAACAACTCTTTCCACTCTAGTTTCGTGATCTAGAGTAAGAATTTGTCAAGAGTATTCTAAACACGTTCAACTTCATAAAACATTCATAGCAGAGGGAATTTGGGGAAAATATCTGATTTGTGAAATCCGCCTACTGAAAAGGAAGCTATTTTCGATGCTGCTTGTTGTAAAATACCACTTCTCACGTGTAGGAAAATTTTAACACGTCAAAAAATATATTTTTTCGTTATTTTCCTACAATAAAATATAAGTATTTCTCAGCTGTTAGATTTATTGTTAGTTCGGAAAGTACTTTTGACTACAAAAATAAAATAAAAAAATAAAATAACTTTCTAGAAATAAACATATTTTTGTATTGTTCGATTTAAAAATATATATTCATATAAAAATTAAATATAAATGTTTTTTGTCATTAAATATAAATGCTAATAATGAAATCTTTTAACACACTGTAACGTCTTGGCCTAAAATAAACCTATAACGGCTTCAATAAGAGGGCCGTATTCTGGCTCATGGAAACGCTTTACATTTTATTTGCAAACATTATATTTATGTATATATATACAAAATTCTATTTCCATAAAAAATGAGAATTAAAGATAATTTGATTCACGGGGCAGTTCACTCCAAGTTCTGAGATTTTCAGAGTTCTCGAGTCTATGTCGAATCTGAAAGCTCGTGTTCTGCGACAGACCTTAATTATCACAAGGCTTGATACACGAAACCACAAGGGGTCACTTTGGAAATAGGCGGAAACTCCGGCCTATTCTGTCACTTCAGAGAAAAAAAGAAAAAACAATACTCTTTGTCGATTCGCCACAGAACGTTTTCCAAAACCTCCCTTTAGGAAAATCTATCAAGACGAGGGGATCAGCTTCCCTCACTTCTCATTGAAGTGAACATTTTCTCAGGCCATGGTCTATCACCAATCATAATGCAACAATTCATGGTATAGTCCATATTCCGTTTGTAATTGTTTCGACCTGTGAAGATCGCACGGACAATAGCTAATTTCAAGAAGTCTCATTATCCATGACACTGAATATCTACTATCAGGTTTGAGGGATTGGTTGTTCTCATTATTACAAAACACTAATAATAAGTAATATAACTACCCACAACAGTGCTCATCTACTGTCAAATTTGAGTGATAATTTGTTATTATTTACTTCTCAAAGAATATACATTCTTCTCTCCTGGGAATGAAATGCCAAAACTGTACAACATCAAAAATATTTCTTTCACTATTTTGCTACAATAAAACATAATATTTCTCAGATTTTATTATTATTTCTGGAAAATAAACTTATTTTTGTGTCTTCCAATTTAAAAAAGATATATTCATATCAAAAATTAAATATATACGGATCTGTATGCAAATTACAATAGTCATATAATTAAAATATTTTAATAAAATTTACTAATATATCATTGATAAAATGCACATGCTGCTTACTATATTATAATTTTTCTGTTTAATAATATACTTGAAATTAATTAAAATTGAACTATGGATTTTTGAGGGAAATTATTTTAATTTACGAAATGCTTTTATTTATTAAGGTATATTTAATTTATTCTCAGCTGTAGGAATGCAACTAAAAATTAAATTATTTATATAAATCTATTTAATATATGTGAATCATTAGAGAGTTTTTGCATACCGTATTTTGAACGTCCGTTAGCTTTTTCTCCCTGGCGCGCATGCTCATAGGAAACATTATTACAGATACGCATGCGCAATTTCCTATGAGCATGCGCGCTAGGGAGAAAAAGCTAACGGACGTCCAAAATACGGTATGCAAAAACTCTCTATTATCCTCAATTTACTACAAGCATAGATATAAAAAGTTTGTTTCATAAAATTTTGATTTTTTTGTAAATTTATTTTCAAATTTATTTTACTTTTTAAAAGATGTGCTTTTATCATGTATGAGCATGATGTCCAGGTTAGAAGTTCGTGATGTCTCCAAAAAAATGAAGCTATAAAATAGAAAATAAGTAACAGTACAAGTTACTATTTAAAACAAATTCATCTTCTCTCAAAACACAAGAAACTTTCATTTCAAAAACTTTTATTAAAAATAAACGATGATTTCACGTGATTTTATTTGTTTGTGTTTTAAAACTGGCATGGAATATGTGGTGCTTAATATAACGATTGATCCATATCAAATCACGTGCTTTGTAATTCACTTTGAATTGTCTGGCTTTCAAAATATAAATCGATAATTGCCTCAGTTTTCTTAAAATAGTGTCTTAGGATCAGTTTATGTTTATAAAAGTAAATTTAACCTTCACTTAACAGATTTGTCTGTCAGAGTTTGAAAGTGTTTCTTGTAGTATTTGAACAATTGCTACTTCATGAAGTTCTAGAGTTATCAAATTTTAGTATATTCCTGTCGTTATTAAATTTGAATTTTTTTGTAGTATTTTGACCAATTGCTTCATAAATTTCTTGGGTTATTAAACATTGTTATTCCTATATATATTAACGCATGATGAACTGAAACTGATTTCATTTTTTTTTTTATTTTAAAATTTAAATCAACATTAAATTACTTATTTTTTAATCTTACATATGTATATATAATCTGTATATAATTCTGATAAAACTATCATATAAGGGATATAAATTAAACCTCAAGCCTCTCTTAAAATGTAAATATTATAATATAATTAAATATAAAGAAGATTAAGTTCTAATAGGACAATTTTATATATAAACATATACAATGTAAAAATTAATATTTAATTTTAGCTATTAGAAATAGAAATGACAGTCCTCTATGTATAAATATACATATCTATAATACACATAATATACATGTTCATAATATATATATATATAAATATATATATATAATATCCATAGTACACATACACAATATCCATAATATACATATTCATAGTACATAAACAGATATATCATAACCATAATATACACATACAGAGCACCTGATGGCCGAGTGGCCAGCGCTCGGTACCACTGGTTTCGGGTTCAAGTTTCGTCGGTAACCATGGATGTTTGTAGTGGTTCGGAATTCACTCTAAACCGTTGGTCCCGGTCTAATATGATCGTGGATGGCGGGATAGTGTTACTCGGGTCCATAGCATATCTTCAAGCTACGCGGTAGCTCCTGGATAGTGCTAAATGAGTAACAGCGTGCAGCCCTTGCTTATGGCATAAAGATTATCTGCCTAATTATTGCTATCTGCATTAGAACAACAATAATACACACATATATATATATAATATATGTATGTGCATTATTGTATTATGTATGTGTATTATTATTATATATATCCATAATATACATATTCGTAATACATATACATTCAGAAATATGCATGTACATTTAAACACACCTTAATTTACATATAAACTGAATAACAAATACTTTTTTGTAGCACGCTGAATAAATTTGAATAGCATTATCTCCTGTTAATAAGTACATGAATAAATTTTAAAATTACATTATAAATTAATGATTAATACTAAAAAATACTAAAATATTTAACTTTATTTTACAGAAATAGTTCTCAATAATGCCTTTTCAATATAGTCCTTAATGAAGTATTCAATTCCTTGCAAATAATTACATTTCATCCTCGAATAATTAGGCTGTAACTTAACAAATATCACCCACGAAATTACCCCATTTTTCAAAGCGCCTGTATTGACTGCCACTGCTAATTACACTAATTCAGTCTTACCCCTGTTTAAAGTTACTGTAGTATATATCGTAGCTAACTCGATATTTCCTCCCGTTAAATAGGCTGACAAGCTACATCTAATTAAATATTTTCTCTCATTAGATTGACTTCATTTAAGATAAAACTTCAAGTCTGGGAGAAGTTAAAAAAAAATGTTGAGCCGTTTTCTAGAAATCAATTTGTTCAATTTGTAAGATACTTGTTTAACATATAACCAGCGATTAAATAATTTCGATTTATCGATTTAAAATTAAATACATCCTTGAAAAACATTGTAAGTTAAGGTAAGTAACCGATAAAAATAACATATTTGCAAAAACTTTTCCCATTAATCTGTTTTAAGATATTTTATAATTAAATAGGATAATAAAAAAACGTTAAAACCACTACCGTGTTATTCATTTACAAGGTTCTAACAAATTACAAATCTGAGTAAGTACAGTATTACACAGTTTTTTAAGAAAGGATTTAATTATTTTTGTTCAACATCGTTGAGTTTCGTGTTCTGTTTACGTATACCAGGGCCCACCGACAAGCCATGGAGGGAGGACATTGTCTTCCTGCAGAAATTTTTGATGTAACAGCTCAGCATCTGCTTGTTGTATGCTAGAAAACTCCAACGAGGCACCTTGAATATTGATATGAAACATCTTACGCATTGTCGCGATCAACTTCGAATCCCCTCTCTTCTGAAAGCAGTGACTACAACTGATGTTTCCAGCATATTTGAACCTGTGTATTTATGCAGACTATCTGAGCATGGCCCACTGGGCAGAGAGACAGGCCCAGTTAGTTTTGCATAATAATATTACCAGAAGAACTGTTGCAAATGCTTCTATATGTTTTTGCAAACTCAATTTGATTCAATTTCCTCAATTAATACTTCCATTTTCTTCTAATAATACTGTTACGTTATTCTGTGATGTTTCAAGAAAAACAGGAAAATGTGAAGCAATATTAAACGTGAAGTTCATTCTTAGTTGTTTCGCACAGTTTATCCATTGTTTTTGGACGATTTTTGTAAGCCTTTTTCAAATCAAGAATGAAGTAAACAGTGTTATTGAACATTCTCTACAGTTTGTGGGAAGAATTGCTTTCCAATGAATATCTTCCCATTGTGATCTTCGGGTTTAAAGCAAATTTTATTATGGCAAAAACCTTATTTTGGCAAAAAGGAGAACTGGTACTCTTCAAATATCTTGTAAAGACCTTCCCCTGCATTCTACTAAATTCGAGATAAAGATAGTTTTAAGGCAATCGTTTCGATGTGTGGCTTCCCATACTGATGGAGATAGGGCCTGGACCTCACTGTTTGCTGATCCCTCCATGCAACTGCTGAGGACATGTTTAGACTTTTGAACAGGCACAATTGTCTTAGTGCCTATTTGTCCGTTTTTATTTAACTACTTCACCTAATTGTGTTTTATGTGATCCTAGACGGGTCTTGAATGCTGCCCACCTTAATGACTGTCCTGCATTAAATAACTTGGACTATATCGTTGGGAAGTATTGGAGAGCTCGTTACATAATAACTTATTTTGTCAATGACTTTGCATTTATTTAATAACCACCTCTACAAAAAATATCAAATATATTGCGGTGTTGTTGCTACAAAGAAATGGAGTTACCAATAATTGAGAATTCAAGAAACTTTTCAAAAAGAAGGGTATTTCTACTATTTACTTGGTTAAAATGGTTTAAAATGGATTAAAATGGGTTAATAGTTTGTTGGCCTTTTGAGACAGGAGATGTTTTCTTTTTACGGGATAGGGCTGTTAGCTCTACGTCCAACGCTCTACAGTCACATGAGAACAGAATCTACGGTTTAAAGTGGATTCCGAACCACTACAAACAACCATGTCATCGCCGGAACTCGACGGTTAAGCCTGTGGCACCGAGCGTCAGAGCGCTAGTTACTCGGCCATCAAGCCCTTTGGTTAAAATAATTCTGCTAAATTTATTCTAATTTTCTAAATTTGCTGCATGTTTTTTATAGCGAATTATTTATAAGTTTTGAGTAAAAAACATGGCAGCCATGGATAAATTAATCGTTCTATAATATTAGTATAACTGCTATTACCAATAACAACATAAATAGTTGTTATTACTTTTAAGTGAAGCACAAAACAAACGAGTGACAATATGCATAGATAACTTGTGATAGAGTCCAGCTCGATTCGACTGTCAGAAACGAAAAGACTCAATGGCGATTTAAATAACATGACAGCGTCTTGCATCAACAATCAGGTTTCCTACGAGGAGTATTCCGAATTTTCTCTCTAATACAATATTTGAGCGAGAATTACTCTTAAAAAATCTTCGCTGAAGGTAATGTCCACTCTTCATCTCTGTCAGTTGTCTTGACCTTTGAGTACCACAGGCTTCAGGTTTGAATCCTTTCGGTGGCATGGATGTTTTTTAGTGGTTCGAAATCCACGTTAAACTATAGGTCCTGGTCTAGTCTAAAAGTGTGCAAAAAATTACCGTAGAGCGACAAAACAAGCCTGTCAGTTGACTGTTTCTATCTCATAAACGTAAATGGAACACAAGGTCACATAGATGTATAATAAAAATAAAAGAAAGAAATATACTTTATGGATGTTAAAATGATATTGTTAGCACAACTGAAGATTGAAAACCATCATGTGATATAAATTTATTTTTAAATGTGATTTATTTCATTTGAGCTAATTTACGAAGCTTTCATTTCGTCAAAATAAATGAACAATGTGATTTTATATTGAATTATAATAACGTTGCATTATTTTAATTAATTACTGGAACGGTAACTATTAATTTAAGTTCAAGTTTGAGTGCTCCAAAAGCATTGAAAGGTTGTCGTACAAACTTAATGAAAGATTAAATCGATTTAACCATCATTAATTTCACCAGATGAATTCGACAAAAATACTTTTTAAGCATAAAACTTTGAATGAGTAATGAATCCTAAAAATTTATAATTAGTAATGTTTATGATTATACGCATTGGAAAAGATAATTCGAGTATTTTAAAGTAGGCAGAATACTGTTTTTTTTCTATGTGTTATGAAATTAAAAAATTAGTAAATCAATGAAACTAAATTTCAAAATGAAAAGGAAGACATCGCGAAATTTCCGACCCATTAAAAAGTACAATTAGTTACTGAGATTGCTAAATATTTATTTGTTCTAATGCAAATGGCAAACACTTAGAAAATTGTCTTAGATGTCTTAAGGCAAGTGCTGCACACACGTTACTCACTTAGCACTACCCAGGAGGTGCGTGTAGCTTGAAGATAAGCTACGGACGCAGAGTATCAATACCCGTTCAAAGCTCTACGATGCTATTAGACCGGAACCTACGGTTTAAAGTGGATTCCGAACCACTACAACCATCCATAGAACCGCCGGGACTCGAACCCACTACCCACCACTAGGCTTATAGACTCCGGTATTGTACCGAGCGCCAGAGCGCTGGCCACTCGGCCATTTAAGCCCCAGATTACTAAATATACAAAACAAAAAGAGATTGTACAAGTGACTTATTAAAAAGCCAACTTTTTTAAAATGTAAAATAATATTCTATAATTCAGAAATCATAATAATATTAAATTCTTCATAAATAATTCCTGTAGTATAAAAGTGAGAAAAAAAAACATGCGTAACCGTGCTTTTTCCTACACATTGGTAAGAGCGTCCCCTGCGGTGTTCAGTAGAAATGATCAGTCGGCCTCGATACTCTCACCCGAGAGGAAATACAGCGCTCCCTCTGAGAAACGTTTAGTTTATGGTCTCTCATCCCGAGACGAAATATATTTAGCGCTTCCCGGCACATTAGTTGACCTATAGACTCTAACCTGTATAAGAAGTATATTTCGCGCACACGGCGCGTAGCCGAATTTGGGGTTTTCGGCATAGATGTGGAGTTCTTCCACGAATCTATAATTATCTGTCTAAAATGTCATAAAGGTTGCATATTGTATGTCTCTAATTGTACGCATGTAGTGTTTGTGCGTGTGTCAATAAAGCTATAAGTTTTCATACTTGTGCATCAAGTATCTCAACCTAACCACGCCCAGTTACAATCTATTTTCCCGTACCCCCACCAATACACATGATTATTTCTTGAAGATGCATTGATAAAGGTACACTCAGGATATTAATATCTTTATATTATGCTGTTTTTTGCATGTTTGGTAACACGCTGGATTATTTTTCTGCGTTGTACAATTTTTTGCACATTTAATTTTTAAATTTAAATCAAAATATTCAATAGGTGATAATTATATATTATAATAAGATATTGATAACTGTACAAACCTCTGTATTCTCTGCATTTTCAATAGCTTCATTTACAATAATCAAATCTTTACATACAAACTCAAGGTATTCCATAAGAAACTAAATATTCATCAATACTAACCCATTTTTACTTACTCTATTATACTAATTATCTAATTCCCGAATATGCTTTTATGTATGTGGATGACATAATTGTTTTCAACCATAGAAATTTTCAAAAATTCTATAATGGCAATTATCTAATAGATCTATTTTAAATAGGAGTAATTGCAATAATCTTTGAGTTGATTATACTGGTGTCAATATTACCACTCATAAATTACCAAATTGATATATTTGACAAAATTATATTAATTATTGACAAATTATATTAATATATTTGTCAAAAGAATAATCCATTTCACTAAGAATATACATTTCAATATGAATAGATCTGCAATATCATTATCAAAATACACCACAATATCATTATTAATCAACTGGCCAGAATTGATTACATCTGTAACAACACTTCTTTTAAACAGCAACAAAAAAAGAACTCAAGTATAATCTTTTTAAAAAAATAATGATTAATATTTAAATAGAATGCTTAATACTTTTAAATAAATATGGAACTGAGATTAAAAATATTTTTGAAAAGTTGTTTCATTTATTCAAATATGTCAGTATTGTTCCCCATAAATATAATCGCCTAAGGTAGCGGCAAAATATATCATTGTAAAACACAAAATTTGATCTTCTTTGACCTTTAAAATGAAAATCAATAATAATCCAATTTATGATATTTAACTATGAGAAGTGTTTTATTAATTTTTTGCTACTAAGCATAACATGGCACTGTAATCGAAAACTTTTGTCTTATCTCTGACAATATATCATTTCGCCCATGTTTTGTCTGAAATGGCTTCCATAAATATTCATTGCAGTTCCATTGAGTGACGTGAAATATGCTGATCCAGATAAGTTACGTCAGCTCAGAGTCTTGCTGTTTGATAAATGCTCGTTTTTATTTTTTAAAAAATACCTTTATTTTTATATATCCTAAATATTTCATTAACATTTAATCTCAAATTTCTATAAATATTATTTATTCCATTTTAAATTCCTTTAAAATTGTTATTCAATTTGGCTATTTTTTTTTGTTCAGTTTTTTGTATCTGAAAAGTAGGAACATTCCGTGAAAAGTTTAAATGTGGTTAAAAAACTTTGCCTACTAACTTAATTAATTTATAGTTTATTATCATAAATTTAAAAATACTATTAGACCCTATATTCATTTGTAATTTTTACATTATTTAATGTTTTATTTTATTCGGTATTATTTCAATTTTATTCTGTAAGTGTCGTTTCCAAAATAAATATTAACTATCTACAAATTGAAAGAAAACTTATAGATATTTAAATAATAGAATATCTTTAAATATTAAATAATATAAAATCTTTGAATATTAAAAAATAGAATATCTTTAAATATTTCATAAAAGAATATCTTTAAATATTTCATAAAAGAATATCTTAAAAAATTTTCATTCAAAAGAAACAATTTTTTTTTAGATAATGATAAATTCTACTTTGCATTAAAGATATTTTAATCTCAATATATATAATGGGAAAAATAAAGCTACTATAGGATAAAAATATTAATATTACTTTACATTCAAAAACATTTTTCTATGTTAAATTTCATTCTTTTTTTCTGATATTAGATACAAAAGTTTAAAAAAAACTTTCCAAATTTTATTTTTACATTTTCTTAGAAAAAATTTACTAAAGACATTTATGTGTAAAAATAAATTTCACTTAAAATTAATCACATTTAATTCATTAAAATATTTTTACAATTAAATTTAAAAAATTCGTAAAACAGTAAGGATAACAAATTTTAAAACGTGTTTCTAAGTGCTGTATAGAAAATTAATTCTCAATGTTCATTATATTGGTTTAATATAATTTTTACTTTTAATTCGCATATTTTAAAAATTTATATTATATAAAACAAAAAATATATGAAACTTATTGTAAACATTTTTATTTACTGGAAATGAGTCCTTATGAATGAATGAATGGTGAATATTTTGAATGCAATAAATCTGAAATATATTTATGTAATAATAGAAAATATTACATTAACATCTATAAAAAATGATTTTGTTTTCCTCAAAGATAGGTGTACATCTGTATTCTAAAAAACTACTACTTTTATTTTATAAAGCAAAATTATATACATACCTCTATTACTTCACTCAAATATTTTTCGAATAGATTTCAAAAATTCATCTTCTACATTTGTTGTAAAACTAAAATTAATGAATGTTTTGAAGATGCCACTCATATTATATAAAACAAAAACTTCTGCAGTTTATTCCAAAAGTTTTCTATTTATTGACAACCCAGGCATTTATCGTCTGCGTTAAATTTCAAATAGTAATTTAAAAAGCAAAAACTATAATATTAAACATTGTTTTAAAAAATGCTGCTTTTTTAATAGAAAATCATAGTTTTATTCTACAAATGCATTCTACATTTTTTTTATTATCGAATAATATTTATTTTAAAGATCGATATCTTGAAATATTAAAATTCTGCCTTTTATTATAAAGCCTGATTTTCAATTATTTATTTTAAAAATATGTTTTGGCATCCCAGACATTATTGTCTGTTTTAAATCTCAAATAGTAATATAACAAAACTATAATATTAAAAGTTTTGTTTTTATAAGAGAAAATCATAATTTTATTCTACAAATGCATTCTACATATTTTTATTATATAATAACATTTATTTTGAAGATCGATATCTTAAAATATTAAACTTCCGCCTTTTTGTTATAAAACCAGATTTTCAATTATTTATTCCAAAAATATATTTTGGCAATGGAGATTTTATCGTTTGCCTTTCATTTGGAAGGTTTATTTAAAAACAAAAAAAAGTATCTTTTTAGCAGCTGTTAGATGAATGTTTTTTTTAGTAAGTAGTAATTTTAAAGTTTTAAAGTTTAATTTATTTTTAGTTATTTTAAAAGCAAAAACTATAATATAATATTAAAAATTGTTAAAAGAATGCTGCTTTTTTAAGAGAAAATCATGGTTTTATTCCTCAAAAGCATTCTACGCCATTTTTATAACCTAATAACATATTTTAAAGATCGATATCTTGAAATATTACACTTCTGCCTTTTGTTATAAAACCAGTTTTTCGATTATTTATTCCAAAAATATGTTTTGGCAATCTAGATATTTATCGTCCGTTTTAAATCTCAAACAGTTAATATAATAAACAAAAACTATAATATTAAAAGTTGTTAAAAGAATACTGCTTTTTAAAGAGGAAATCATAGTTTTATTCTACAAATGCATTCTACTTATTTTTATCTAATAATATTTATTTTAAAGATCGATATCTTGAAATATTAAACTTCTGCCGTATTGTTGCAAAACCAGATTTTCAATTATTTATTCCAAAAAGATATTTTGGTAATCCAGACATTATCGTTTGCTTTTCCTTCGGAAGGTTTATTCAAGAATAAAAAAAAAAGTATCATTTTTAGCAGCTGTTAGATAAATTTTTTTTATGTGTGTGTGTTTGTAAATCGAGGTTTTAAAAGATTAGCAGATTTCGCGGGAAAGTGGGGAAGCCAGACTAAATCAATTCTTTTGAAGCGATAGCAACTTTTATTTGTTTTTACCGTTATTGTATCGGAATGAGAACAGAGTTTTTAAAAAGGGCTAACAGTCCGCTGCTGAGCTCGCTTAACCGATCGCTTTCCAACGAACCATTGACGTCATACCTATCGACCATCTCCAGTCACGTGACTTCCGTCTGCGGCGGGGAACATCCAATATGGCGACAGGGATGGAGGCATTCTAGATTCGTGGGGGACCGCTAATGAAGCAGCGGCGAATTTAATCATTAAACAAACAGACGAAACGGTGAAACCTCAAGTACAGTGAAGGGCATCTGTTGTTTGTAACAGTTTCTAGAAATTAAGTTTCATTTTACGCGACTTAATTGAAATTTATACTGGTTCTTTTAAAAAGGTATTACCCCAATTTGAAATTACACAGATCTATGACAAATTAGATGCTGTAATAAAAGTATATTTCGCAATGTAAAGCCAAGGCTGTTGTTGAAAAATTATATTGCTTTAATTATTTATGATAAGAGAAAATTTTATAATTAATATATATATAACTTCATATAAAATTAATATATTAACTACATATTAGAATAGGCGACTTTTACTGAAACAAAATTAGAATTTTAAAATATTTTACTTTACAATATATTTCTTTACAATTTCTAATACATTAAATTCTTTATTACTCTTTAAAAAATATTGCAAAATCTATAACAAATTTAAAAAGCAAAAATTATCTACATTTTCCTTAATGTAATTATTATTTCAAATTATCACTCAAAAGATAATAGAATGAATTAAAATTAAAGGTAATAAGTGAACGAATATATTTTTAAAATAATTTTTTAAAGTATTTATAAAAAAAAAATTTTTTAATTGCTTTTAAATTTTATACCCCGCAAAATTAGGTACAATTGCAAATAAATTTTTTTTATTCTTTTCAATAATTCAGTATTATTTCATTAGTTTTTATTTTCTATAATCAGTATGCTTTACAGTAATTTTCCGAAATATTTTAAAATAAAAAAGGAAAAGAAAAATTATATAGACCAGATGTTATTATTTTGATAAAAATAACCCACATACTTGTTAGTTTATTTAATTAATGTGCTCAATATAACTACAATAATATATTTGATACATAAAAGGACACAGATACGTGTACATTTGCGTACTATGAATGCTGAAATTTAAATTGAAAATGATACAGTAATAAAAAAAATTTTCAAAAGTTAAAAATTTATTTTCTCTAAAATATCATCTAATGATGATGTTTTACAGTAGTATATAACATTATTTAAATTCAAAACTATTATATAATTGATCAATATTTAATAAATGTTTTCTTTTAGAAGTAAAAGAAATATTCAATCCAAATGATTCTCTTCAGCAAACTTTGTAGAAAACAAAAACAAAAAAAACTTTTATTTTAATTTATTATAAATAATTGTTACCCATTCAAGAATTTAAAATTATTCTTTTTAGTAAAAAAACTTTTTTAATCAGTTTTGACATTCATGGATGACAAGGCATTTCAGCAATTGAGAAAATTTCAGTACATAATTTAAAAATTGTAATTTATTTTCCAAGTCATGCATTACAAACAAATTACTATTTTAACTCAATTTCAAACGTTGTGTTAAATCAGTGAAATCGAATTACTGAAATAATTGTTTTCTTTATTATAAATAATTGTTATCCATTCAAGAATTTAATATTATTCTGTTATAGTAAAAACCTTTCTTAAGTTTTGACATTCATGGACGACAAGCCATTTCAGCAATTGAGAGAATATTAGTACATAATTAAAAATGGTAATTTATTTTCAAAGTCATAAATTACAAATAAATTACTTATTTTAATTCAATTTCAAACGATATGCTAAATCAGTGAAATTGAATTACTGAAATAATTGTTTTTTTATTATAAATAATTGTTATCTATTCAAGAATTTTATCTGTTATAGTAAAAAACCTTCTTAATCAGCTTTGACATCCATGGACGACAAGGCATTTCAGCAATTGAGTGAATTCAGTACATAATTAAAAATCGTAATTTATTTTCAAAGTCATAAATTACAAACAAATTACTATTTTAACTCAATTTCAAACGATGTGGTAAATCAGTGAAATGGAATTACTGAAATAATTGTCCTTTTTAATTGTAAATAATTGTTATCCATTCAAGAATTTAATATTGTTTTATTAAAATTAAAAAACCTTCTTAATTATTTTCGACATTCATGGACGACAAGGCATTTCAGCAATTGAGAAAATTTGAGATATAATTATAAATCATATTTTATTTTCAAAGTCCTAAATTACGAACAAATTACAATTCAAACTTAATTCAAATTACAAACTCAATTTCAAACTTTGTGGCAAATCAGTGAAATTGAATTACTGAGAAAATTGTTTTTTTAATTATAAATAATTATTATCCATTCAAGAATTTTATATTGTTCTTTTATAGTAAAAGACCTTCTTAATCATTTTTGACATTCATGGACAAGGCATTTCAGCAATTGCGAGAATATTAGTATATAATTAATTTATTTTCAAAATAATAATTTATTTGTAATTTATAATTTTAACTCAATTTCAAACGATGTGGAAAAATGAGTGAAATTGAATTATTGAAATAATTGTTTTTTTATTATAAATAATTATTATACATTAAAAAATTTAATATTGTTCTGCTATAGTAAAAACCCTTCTTAATCATTTCTGATATTCATAGAACGACAAGACATTTCAGCAATTGAGAGAATTTCAGTGCATAATTAAAAATCGTAATTTAATTTCCAAGTCATACATTAGAAACAAATTACGATTTTAACTCAATTTCAAACGTTGTGGTAAAACAGTGAAATTGAATTAGTGCAATAATTGTTTTCTAATTATAAATAATTGTTAACCATTCAAGAATTTAATATTATTCCGTTATAGTAAAAAAATTTCTTAATCATTTTTGACATTCATGGACGACAAGGCATTTTAGCAATATTAGTTCATAATTAAACATCATAATTTATTTTCAGTCATAAATTACAAAACAAATTACTATTTTGACACAATTTCAAACTATATGGTAAATCAGTGAAATTGAATTACCGAAATAATTATTTTTAATAAAGATGAAATATTTAATTATGTAACATAGATTTAAACAATGGAATACGAAGTAAGATTTTTAAACCTTAAATCTTTTTTTTCTTAAAGTTTCCATTCTTTAAATGTTCAAAGAAAAGGAATTATTGAAAGAACATTCTTTAAGAATTAATCCGACATATCTGAGAAAACAACTGTACCCTTAAAATAGTTTTTATTTACTTATTTATCTAAAGAAGTCTATTTTTAGATCCAATCGATATTGTATATCATAAATGCTCCTAGCAGAGAGAGACAGCGAGAAAGAGAAACGGCAAAATGGAATAAAGTTTTTAAAAAATCATTCTCCGGTTGTTTTGAGTCTGCATTGTTGGTTTTGTTCGAATTTTTTTGTAGAACGAAAAGCTCTAAAATAGATAAAACACGATTAGGTATTATGGCAGAAATAAATAAAACTTAGAGTTCGAGTTAAACTTAAAATCAGTTGAATTGATAGCCATCATAAAATATATTTTAAGATATTTCGATAAATTTTTAACTTGTCACGAACTAAATTTACTTTTACTTCAAAATATAGATGTTTCAAAAGTAAAATCTAAAGGTTTCAAGAATATTTTCATAAACAAATATATTGTAGTTTCCAAACTTTTAAGATTGTTATTATAGATTACTTAGAGATTGTTATTATACTTTTAAGATTGTTAAATTATATATAACTTTTATAGAAATAGATTACTATTTCCAATAATAGCAATAAGTTCCAATATTTCATTTAGTTATATAAATTTTCAATTTATATCTAAAATTGTTGTATATAACTACTATAGAAATAAAAGAAATTTCTATAATAGTTATATATTATTATAGAAATATGTTAATAATAACTAAATATGTTGATAATTAAGTCCCAATATTACATTTAGATATATAAATTTTCAATATATAACTAAGAAAGTTATGTCTGTCATTAAGTTATATATATATAACTGTTTCAGGTTATAATTTTTACTCATATTTCCATGTAGATGTATATTGCTGTTTTCAGGAAAAAAAAAAAATTTTTTGAAAACAATATTTACTTTTTATCTTTATTTACTAATAAATTAAATATTTAGAATTGATTATTGATTTGATTTATTGATTTTCTCGAAGTAGTTAAAAAATTTCGTAAAACAAATATTTCTATAACATAAAATAACAAATAACAAAAGTTTGCATAACGTTAAACATAAAACGATATAAAACATAAAACGATATAAAACATAAAACAATATAAAACATAAATGATATAAAACATAAAACAATATAAAACATAAATGATAAACAAACGATAGATAACATAAAACGATATAAAACTACATTTAATTACTGTTTTAGATGAATCCCTAATATTAGTACAGAATTAACTATTAAAAAAATGTGTATCCTGTAATCTAAGAAAAGTTTTATTTTATTTTTTTAATAAAAAAATTAATTCCTAATCAAAAATGCGTAGTAGCAACAAAAAACGAATTTTTTATCAATATTTATTCATTTATCAAAAACTACCATTTATTTGCAACAAATTAAAACTATGTCAATATAAATTATTTTAAATAAGGACATATTTTAAATTAAATAATAATGGGTTATGAATTATTTATTCGACATCCATAGTATATGTATATTTGAAATAAAAATAATAATGAATTTTGGTTCCCTTAATTAAACAGATATAGAAAAAAATTTGTATAAATGTATTTAAAGTAAACGCCAGAACAAAGTTAAACAAGTCTTATTTGCTTTATTTTTCTTATTTTGGCTTTGATGAGATTTATTTCTTTACAATTTAGATTTTTCCACAATATTGAATCGAACGAGTTACAACATTCAAAAATTCAATTGATAAATCTATTACAGCTAGTAGGAACTTCTCTTAAATACGTAATTTCTTCTCTTAATACAAAATAAATATTATATAAATGAAATGAAAATGAAGTCAATTTTTTTTTTTATGTATTTTTTATCAAATTAGTAAAAGTATATATATTTTTATTTATTTTTTAGATTTTTAATCAGAATTATTTAGAAAGAAAATAATACTTTCAAATATAATTTATGATATTGATTTCCAAGTTATTCAATTCCTTCTATTAGCTCACACTCTCCCTATATATATCTTGTTCAAATTTTCAATCGTTCATAAAATACTTTTTATTCATCCACTCAAAAACAAATACATTTTTTTAACTTGTAGTGGATGACACTGGATGTTCATACAGTTTTTTCAAATATTAATTCATTCAATTAAATTTAATTAATTACATTTTTTTTAGATTTAAGTTGCATGTATCTACCAATACATGGCGCCAGATAAACTTAAAAAAATGAATGAAAATTGTTTATAAAGGACTTTCTGCAATATAGTGAAAAAAAAGCAGGAATTGACTTTAAATTTTTTTTTTTATATTACTTGTTTTTAAAGAATTTTGTCGGAGTATTGATGAAAGTTGTAAGCCCTCCTTTCAAAAGAAGACATCGAATATTCACTGATACCTGACACATGCCACTGATATATGATATTTCTTATATTATCAAGTGCTAAACGTTTTTATATTGCAGTGTTAAAACTGCAAGCAATATGCGCAACTGAAGAAACATTGTGATAATTTTGCAATATTGATCAGTACTAAATATACAAATAGTTTTTAACATACAACACAAATACATAAAAGCTATTGAGTGCAAATATATCAAGTACTATAAAAAAAAAAAATTAAAGTCAATTCCTACTTTTTTCACAATATTGCGGAAAAATTTATAAATAATTTATAAATTTATAAATAATTTTCATGCATGTTTTTAAGTTTATCTGGCGCCATCTACTGGTAGATATATGCAACTTAAATCTAAAAATACTAAAATTAATTAATTAAATTTAATTAATGAATTCATATTTGAAAAAACTGTATTAGTATCAAGTGTCATCCACTACAAGTTCAAAAAAATGTATTTGAACTTGAGTGGATGAATAAAAAGTATTTTATGAACGATTGAAAATTTGAACAAGATATATATATAGGGAGAGTCTGAGCTAATAGAAGGAATTGAAAAAAAATAATAAGAGTATGCCTTCTTCGAAAAGAAGAACTTCGAATCTTCATTGATACCTGACACATGTCATTGATGTCTCAAAGCAGAAATGTTAACTAGACGTTTCTCGTGGTATATCGAAGTAGTATTAGACAATAATATAGAAGTTATTAATAATTATAGATGACTACTTTATTGAAAAATGTTTTATTAATATGTAACAAATTGTATTTCGCGAATCCTGCACGTAGCTAAGTATCGGGTTTTAGGCTTAGAAGTGGAATCCTTCCACGAATCTTTAATTATAAGTCTTTAAATGTGTTAAATATTGTCTGTCTCTAATTATTTGTGTTTGGTGTTTGTACGTGTGCAAAAAGCTGTGAGTTCTCCAACCTGCGCCTCAAGTATCTCAACCCAACCTTACGCAACTGCAAACTGGCTGCCCAATCTGCAAACTACAAGTAAAAATATTAGAACTTTATAAAATACAAATAATATATTTAGAGTTTATTAATTATTAACAATGATATATCACGATTTAAATAGAACTAAGTCGTTTTTATTTATTTATAAATCACAATATTTGAAACCGGAATTAATCTTTTCTGAGCTACTTAATTTAAGAGAAAAAAATTTTTTTAGCAGAACTCAAAGATCATATTACAATCGATATGCATATTTTTCTTTCTTTTTTAAAATTGTGGCGCAAATTAATTACACTGCTATGAATATTTTCTATCTCTATTGAACTTTTATAACATATCCCAAAATTCTAGTTTCGTAAGTATTCAGGGCAGCTTAAATGTAAGGCTCATTACGTGTAGAACTAATTTAAACACGAAATATATATCAGCTGTGTCGATAATTACGCGATGGATTTCATCGACTACAATGATGCTCAAATTTTAATCTACTTTTGATTGCTCTCCCAAATTTCGGCAGTGATTTAGCATTTTGGTATCTGCTTTAATCATTAGCATTTCCATTTTATGAATATCATGGATTTCGTTACATAATTTATTAAAAGTAATTTCATAACCGATATTATTAATCAGAAAAAAAAGTTCCCTACACTAAAAAATATTTAAATGAACCTAATGATAAGGTTTATTACATTTGTAGTGAAATATTTAAAATTTCCCATTTTATCAAGATGAAAATTCATAGATATTTTCAAATTCGTAGAAAAAAAATTATTTAAATTGTATTTTACTACAATTTTATCTTTTGAAAGAAATACTGGATACCAAATGGTCAATTGACTAGCACTCTGTCCTTTGATACCATGGGCTTCATGTTCGAAACCACGTTGAATTGTAGGTGCCAGTCTAACTAGCCGAAAGTGTGCAAAAAATTATCGTAGTGCGACAAACAAAACCAAATACTGTATTTGTCATATCTGTGGCAAAGAAATGCAACGTATATCTACCTCCTTGTGGTGCACTCCGGGCAACGTCTAATACAGCAAAATAATCTACAAACACGACATTCAATCTGGCTCTCTGTGTGAGTTCCGCAATGGCACGCAGGCAGATTGTCCCAAAATTAGAGGGAAACGAGGCAGCTTATTTCCTAGCAAAAAAGGGGAGTTCTGTTTTACAGTTAAATAATCAGGTTTGGTTTGGTTTGTCATTCTACTGCCCTTTTGTGCACATTTTAGGCTAATTAGACCGTGAATTACAGTTTAACGTGGATTCCGACCCACTAAAAACATCCATGCCACCTCCAGGATTAGAACCTGAAGCCTGTGTGTACTAAAGGCTAAATAACCAAGAGTTGGTTATCATTCCATTAAGGTTATAATTAAAAAGTCCTTCAGGTGCTCCTGTTTGTTGTTTCTTATCCCACTTGGCTGGCCAAGCTCTCGAGCCCATACGTACTCATGATTGAAGGGGAAGGAAGCAGCTTCTATTGTGATGGAGCACCCGTAGGTAGAAGTCTGAATTTGGCTCCGTGACGCTCTTACAGTCATAGGAGACCGGGACCTACGGTTGAAAGTGGATTCCGAACCACTACAAACATCCATGGCACCGACGGGATTCGAACCCGAAACCTGCGGCACCGAGCGCCAGACACTCGGCCATTCAGGTCCCAAATTTGTGTATGCCAACGGCACGCGGTGTTCCCAGGTAGTCACCCACCCAATTACTGACCGCGCCCAATGATGCTTGACTTCGGTGATCTAACGAGAACCGGTATATTCAGCATGGTATGGCCGTTGGCTTTCAGGTGCTCCTTCTTTAAGGATGCTGCCGTTAGAAACAGTCACAAGCCCAGGTACGATCCTATTCATGATATCTCTGAACTGCCTAGAGAAAAATTGGTTCATTGCTATGGCATATCTCCGGTCATGGTCATCTCCTCAAGCACCTTTACAGAATTAAACTGGCTCCGGACCCTCTCTGTGGGCTAACCAGGAAGACTTTGCTTCCTGTTCTGCACTGCCTCCTGTTTCTATATGGAAGCGTTATCGGATAGCCAGACTAAGTGGATGGATTAACTGATGCTATTTGTTTCTATCTTGTTCTTTATATTTTTTTTCCTTTTTTATTATATCTGTTATGCTGTAAACTTGAATTGGAAATAAAAAAAATATTCCTGGTAAATAAATGTTTATCACTGGCCAAAGATTATTTTATTGCATTTTTTTTTTTCATTATTTACACTGAAGTTTGTTAAAAGAGATTCCATACGTGGCTCAATCGTGGTGTAGCTGACAGACTAATGGATGTGTTTTCGATTCTCGCTGGGGCATTGGCTAGAGTTGTTGTTTGAGAAATGAGTAGATTCTATTGTAAATTGTAGAATCGAAAGTTGGATGATCTCTTTTGAATATTCTGCATCAAATGCAAATTTAGGACAGTTAGTCACCCGAGTACACTGAAATTTATTCTTAAAGCATCCATCTATAGTTTTTTTCTTTTTAATGAAGCGTAGCATATTACCTATGTTGCAGCCCACATAACAGTAAATCTGCTACACACATTGCAAAATCCTTAACTAATAAACTATTATCAAAGTTTTGACATTTATTTTATATATATATATTTTTTTTATTTTATATTTTATTATTATCCATAAAATTACCATAAACCATATTACCCATTATTAAAATTACCATATCATCCATAAAATTATTGAATATTGTTTTGGGGAGTAGGAGTTTTAGTGTCCTTGATAACTTTTATTGTATCCTTGACTAATTTCAATGTTTGTTTGTTTTTTAAATTTCCTTCGTGATTTTTTTTTAAATTTATTTCACGAGCTTTTTTTATACATAACATTTATCTAAATTTCCTTTCACCAGCTAACAATTACGCAATTAAATAATGCAAAATTGTTTTAAAAGTTCGTCTGACGAAAGCAAAGACAATTTTAATTTAAAGTGAAAATGAGATTTGTCAGGAAAAGAAAATCGTTTAGAATTCTATAGTTTATTTTTCAAGACTGCTGTTATGCGTTTCGTTCTTACATGAAATTCTAAATTTTATGGGTAATCTGTATATCAGACCATCCAATTTTAGTTATATATTTTTTTCTTTGGTACAGAGCCGTAAAACAGGCACGATACATGGTTGAAGTTTTCCGGGTATGTTTCAGGTGACACGAATAGTTACTCCTGGCAGTACTTTAGGAGAGAAAGTCTTACCTACCGAGAAACCAAAGGAAGGTAATGGTCAAGTACAAAGCTTTATTTTTAACTGAAAATTCACTTAAATAATTTTAAAAATTTTTTATTCTCTTTTATCCTACTCTATCGAAGCTTTAATTTTTAATAATTACATTCCGCTAAAAGATTGGTAAAATAACGCTATGCTTATGCCCTTTTAAAGTTTATTTCATTACTAACATAAGAAAAAAATTCTTTACGCATTTAAAGCATTATGTTTATGAACTAAAGATTCTTTTTTATGAGAAATAAAATTATTTGTTACATAGTTGCAAATTACGCAAACTTATATGCTACATAGTTGCAAATTTGAGAAATTGCTCGAGTATTATTCTTTTATATTTTATCAAATTCCATTAATTCTTCGTTAATTCTCCAAATTAATTTTTATTCTCTAAGGCTTAAATGAAATTTGAAAAAATCTCTTTAATTTCTCAGTTAGGAAAGACAAAATTATGAAAATCCTATCTGCCAATTTATTATTTTAAGCTAAACATTTAAAATTAATATTATTCTAAAAGATCATAATTACGCGCTGTGAAAAAAAAGATTCATTTAGTGGCAAAATACTGATTTGTACGGATAAAAAGTGTTAAAATTTATAGGAAATAATCTTCAAGGAATCATTGTTTTCTTAGGAAAAATAAAGATGCAGGAAATTCAAGCATTCTTATTATTACAATGTTCATATCATAATAAACTTTTAAAGTTTATGTAATAAACTAGTTTATGTTTTTATATGTTGCTCAAATTCTGTATATTTTAATGATATATTTTACATTAGTAAACTTTGTAATGATAAAGAAAGTATAAAATAAAGAATAATATAATAAATAAATTAATAATAAAGAATTCTATAAATTGAAGAATTTCGCCGTAAATTATCATTTATTATGTTTTCTCACCTATGAGAACACATAATATATTTATTTAAAATTTCCTCATATCAAAATAGATATAATAAATGAAAATTGGACCATAAATAAACAACTACTAAATACATTAAATTCAAATATAAATAACAATAAAAATTAAATATATTAAATGAGTTAGAAATCATGAATATGCAAAAAATAACTTTAGAAGTTAAAACACCATTCTCCATTTGTAATTTTCGAGCAAAAGACTTTTGAATTTCGAAATTTTTTGTAAAAATAAATGCATTTAGCAATTTTATTGCAAAAAATGATGGTTTTTAAAAATATAATATAACTGTTAATATCTAGGTTTCATTAAATATCATATATATATTTTTTTAATTTAGTAAGTTTCGTGTCGAATATCATTATTGTAACTTGAGATTCCAAGATTTGTTCTAAAATAATGATTTGAATATTTTATAATACATATATTATAATAATATAACTAAAGATTATAATTTTTATTTAGGTAAAAATGAACTTATATTATTTTTTCCATTTTTTCTGATTGAACTCAGGGAACTGGATCAACTCAGTAGAAAAAAATTTCATCTCTATTAGAATTTTTAATACACAGACATACATATAGGAAGACAAACACACAAAAGTCTTGTTCTACGTATAGAGATGGATAATATTTTGAACATATCCAGCAGAAATTCATTATTTATACATCTGAAAGACGGGAGCTGACTTTATTATTTATTTAGTCATCAAATAATTTGATTATTGTATTTGGACAATAAAACTGTTAGCCTTCAGAATAGTCATTCTTGCAATATAGTATTAATGGTAGCCATTATTAAGCACCATTATATATACATTTTACATTATCCAAAATATACCATGAAAACGTTTGTCATATTAAATCCTTCAAATATACATATAGTCCTAAAGTAATGGAAATAGAAATCAACATACTTGATTCAATAAAATTGTTTCACATTAAAGACATGCAAATGTACATACAAAAAACATACAATATACAAATACAACCTACCAGTGTTTTTGAATGCAAATGATGTTTGTATTATATTACTCTACTGCGTCTATCTTGAAGCTGCGAGTTGTTAGATTTTTATGGCGTAACATATCAAATATCCTATAAATCCCACATTTTCCACTTACAAATATACATAAAATATTTCTACCGATAATATGTCTTAAAGAAGTTAAGCAATCCTAAAAATCATTTAAAAGGTTTACAGCGAAGACAATATTCTGATTACAAAAAAAAAGATAATCCCGAAATTTGAGTAATGGAAAGCATGCATTGTTGCACTGTGTATACAAAACACGTTTCAAATAAAAATGGTAATTATCTTCAAAATTATAGGAACAAAACTCATCAATTAATTCATATATATGTATATATATATATATATATATATATATATACACTGAAGTGACAAAAGTCATGGGATACCTCTTAATATCGTGTCGGCCCTCCTTTCGCCCGGCGAAGTGCAGCAACTCGACGTGGCATGGACTCAACAAGTCGTTGGAAGTCTTCTGCAGGAATATTGAGCCATGCTGTCTCGATAGACGTCCATAAATGTGAAAGCGTTGATGGTGCAGGATTTTGGCCACGAACAGACCTCTCGATGATGTCCCATAAATGCTCGATGGGATTCATGTCGGGCGATCTAGGTGGCCAGATCATTCGTTGGAATTGTCCAGAATGTTCTTCAAACCAATCGCGAACAGTTGTGGCCCGGTGACATGGCGCATTGTCATCCATAAAAATCCCATCGTTGTTTAGGTACATGAAGTCCATGAATGGCTGCAAGTGATCTCCAAGTAGCTGAACATAAACATTTCCAGTCAATGTTCGGTCCAGTCGCACCAGAGGACCAAGTCCATGCCATGAAAAAACAGCCCACACCATTACGGAGCCACCACCAGCTTGAACAGTGCCTTGATGACAGTTTGGGTCCATGGCTTCGTGGGGTCAGCGCCACACTCGAACCCTACCATCAGCTCTTAACAACTGAAATCGTGACTCATCGGACCAGGCCACGGTTTTCCATTCATCTAGGGACCAACCGATATGCTCACGTGCCCACGAGAGTCGCTTGCAAGCGATGTCGTTCTGTCAGTAAAGGCACTCGAGTCGGTCTTCTGCTGGAATAGCCAAAGAAAGCCAAATTTCTCCGCACAGTTCTAACAGACAAGTCCCTTGTACGTCCCACATTGATTTTTGCGGTTATTTGACGCAGTGTTGCTTGTCTGTTAGAATTTACGACTCTTTGCAGACGTCGCCGGTCTCGGTCGTTAAGTGCAGGCGGTCGACCACTGCGCTGTCCAAGGTGGGATGTTATGCCTGAAATTTCATACTCTCGGCACACTCTTGACACAGTGGATCTGGGAATGTTGAATTCCTTAACGATTTCCGAAATGGCATGACCCATGCGTCTAGCTCCAACTAACATTCCGCGTTCAAAGTCTGTTAATTCCCGTCGTGCGGTCATCATCACGTCAAAACCTCTTCACATGAATAACTTGAACAGAAATGAAAACTCTGGGAAAGCACTGCGCATTTATACCTGTTCTACACGATGCTACTGCCATCTGAAAATTTGCATATTGCTATCCCATGACTTTTGTTACTTCAGTGTATATGCATGTATAGTCTCATTCTCCTGTAGAGAAACGGCAGGACAAGGTTTCTTAAACCTTGAGTTTAGAATTTATCTAGTCTATCTCTGCTATTTTTAACATCGCTATTGACGAAACTTTGCAAAGCGAGCTACGTCTTTACGTGATAAAAAAAGTGGATCATTTATTCAGAAGTAGAGAGTTAGAATCTGTAATCGAGCATTTTTGAGATTGTCAGGAATCGAGGATATTTAAAGAAATCGGAAGTCCAAATCCAACTCCCGACTATTTATATAAAAATAATTCTTATTTTATTTTCCAAAATTCTAGGAATTAATGTTAAAGTTAAATGTTAAGGAGGTAATTCAATAATACAACCAATAGAAAAAATCTTTTCTGCTTTAGCAGCATACTAAGTAATTTTTTGAGAGATCTTATAAAAAGATATCTTATATCAACAATGAAAGTTTTTTTTATAGGAAGCTAGCCTATTAAGAAAAATAAAGTTTAATATGTTACAAATACAGCATCTTTGTCCTTAAACTATACAATTTTCTTCTATTTGTCTTAAGCTGTTTTAATAGCTCGGTACCTATGAATTTTCTACAGTTATTTTTATAGTATATATGTATTTTTTGTAACCCAAATTACAGGAATTATTTTGTTAGCATATCAATTCTGTTAAATTAGTGCAAATACTACATCTTTAAAGTTACAAATGGCATGTATGCAAAACCTGTTTTTACAGATATGTGAGGTAAATAAAACAAAAAGTGAATTTATTTCATAAATGAAATTTAATTTAAAAAAAATCTTAGTACATAAAATTATGGAAAAGAATCAGGAGACGATGGTTGATATAAAAAATCCGGATCAGGAATCGAACATTATTTGGCTGACTCCCCACGCCAGAATTGATTGAAAAGTTGGGGCTGTATGAAAGGGTGATCAAGCAATTCAGGATCGGAAATTTTGAGTCGTGTGCAGGCAGCCATATTTTTCCTTTACTCCTTATTATTTTCCACAAATAATACAGAATGAATCAATACAATCAATGAATTTCATCAGCTTTCTGTTCTTTTGAATGGGGCATTGTTACTCCGCGTCCGTGGCTTATCTTCAAGTGACACGCGCCCCCTGGGTAGCGCAAAGTGAATAACGTCGGTGCAGCCCTTATGGCATAAAAAGATCACAATCTATTTACCTGCTGCATTAGAAGAAAAATTTTCTTTTGAATTGAAAAGTGTATAACTATACCTCACATATGACGTCAGCTTTTATATCTTAACGACACATTAAGAACAACGATTATGAAGTATATTGGGTACATTTTGTGCTTGTATCATGTGCTGAAAAGGCAGTATCTTCTATTGTGCAAGCACGATTTGACCAGTGCTGCTATTCAGGATTTATAAAGAATTTCCTTTGTTTCTAATGTTGTTTTTAAAGCCCAACAAATGAGCCGAATTGAAAAGTTCTGTACATACACCTGGTATGGGTACGTGGGGAGCCTGGTGCCTGAGTGTCTAGCTCACTGGCACTCGGTACGACAGATTTCGAGTTCGAGTCCCGGCGGTGCCATAGATATTTGTAGTGGTTCGGAATCCACTGTAAACCGTAGGTCCCGGTCTAATAGGATCGTAGAGCGTTGCGGGGGCATTGTTACTCCGCGTCCGTGGCTTATCTTCAAGTGACACGCGCCCCCTGGGTCATGCAAAGTGAGTACGTCTGTGCAGCACTTGCCTTAAGGCATCCAACACCAAGGTGTCTGTGTTTGCCAGCTGCATTAGAAAGAAAATATGTGTCTTAATGTAATATGATATATGTGTCTTAATGTAATATAATATATGTGTCTTAATGTAATATGAGATATGTGTCTTAATGTAATATAACAGTGTGTCATATAATCTAAAATAATATGCGTGTTTTATAAAGAGATAATAATGATAATGCAAGGCAAGACCATGGCATTAAAAAAAGACGAAAACCACTTACAAACATGCATAAAAGTATTTCTTCCGACATTATGCCTTAAAGAAATTAAGCAAACGGGGGCCTGACGCTGAGTGGCTAGAGCACTGGCGCTAGGCAACACAAGTTTCGGGTTCCAGTCCCAGTAGTACCATGGATGTTTGTAGTTGTTCGGAATCCATTTTAAACCGTAGGTCCCGGACTAATAGGATCGTATAGCGTTGTGGAGGTATTGTTACTCCTCGTCCGTAGCTTATCTTCAAGGTTACATGCACCTCCTGGTTAGTGCTAAGTGAGTAACGTCGGTGCAGCGCTTGCCTTAAGGCATCCAAGACAATTGTCCAAGTGTCTTCCAGCTACATTAAAAAAATAAATTAAGCAAGCCTAAACATCATTTAAAAGGCTTACAGCGAAGAAAATATTCTGATTGTAAAAAAAAAAAAGATTATCCAGAAATTTAAACATTATTGCACTGCGTATACAAAACACGTTTCAAATAAAAAATGGTAATTAGCTGCAAAAATATAGGAACAAAACTCACCAATTAATTCATATATATATATATATTCGTTCTAATGCAGCTGGCAAGCTGTTAGACAATTGTCTTTCATGCCTTAAGACAAGTGCTGCACAGACATTACTCACTCTGCACTACCCAGGGGCGCGTGTAACTTGAAGATAAGCCAGGGACGAGGAGTAACATTGCTCCTATATATATATATAGCGGCCTGGTGGCCAAGTGGCTAGCGCTCTGGCCTTTGGTATCCCAGGTTTCAGGTTCGAATCCTGGCGGTGGCATGGATGTTCGTTAGTGGTTCGGAATCCACGTTAAACTGTAGGTCCCGGTCTGTTTAGCCCAAAGTGTGCACAAGATGACCGTAGAGCGACAAACCGAATCTATATATATATATATAAACTTACCTTTTCATACAGCCGCCATTTCCCTATAGAGAAACGCCAAGACAAGATTTTTTAAATCTTAAGCTTAGAATTTATGTAGTTCAACTCTGCTATTTTTAACATATCACTAATGAAAAAACCTTGGAAGGCGAGCTACTTCTTTAGGTGACAAAAGTCCGGAATCCATTGATCCGGAAGTAGAGAGAGTCTGTCTGTAATCGAGCATTTTTGAGATTGTCAGGAATCGCGGATATTTAAAGAAATCGGAAGTCCAAATCCAACTCCCGACTATTTTTATAAAAATAATTATTATTTTTTCCAAAATTCTAGGAATTAATGTTAAAGTTAAATGTTAAGGAGGTAATTCAATAATACAACCAATAGAAAAAATCTTTTCTGCTTTAGCAGCATACTAAGTAATTTTTTGATAGATCTTATAAAAAGATATCTTGGATCAACAATGAAAGTTTTTATAGAAGCTAGCCTATTATTAAGAAAAATAAAGTTTAATATATTACAAATACAGCATCTTTGTCCTTAAACTATACAATTTTCTTCTATTTGTCTTAAGCTGTTTTAATAGCTCGGTACCTATGAATTTTCTACAGTTATTTTTATAGTATATATGTATTTTTTGTAACCCAAATTACAGGAATTATTTTGTTAGCATAGCAATTCTGTTAAATTAGTGCAAATACTACATCTTTAAAGTTACAAATGGCATGTATGCAAAACCTGTTTTTACAGATATGTGAGGTAAATAAAACAAAAAGTGAATTTATTTCATAAATGAAATTTAATTTAAAAAAAATCTTAGTACATAAAATTATGGAAAAGAATCAGGACACGATGGTTGGTATAAAAAATCCGAATCGAACATTATTTGGCTGACTCCCCACGCCAGAATTGATTGAAAAGTTGGGGCTGTATGAAAGGGTGATCAAGCAATTCAGGATCGGAAATTTTGAGTCGTGTGCAGGCAGCCATATTTTTCCTTTACTCCTTATTATTTTCCACAAATAATACAGAATGAATCAATACAATCAATGAATTTCATCAGCTTTATGTTCTTTTGAATGGGGCATTGTTACTCCGCGTCCGTTGCTTATCTTCAAGTTACACGCGCCCCCAAAGTGAATAACGTCGGTACAGCCCTTATGGCATAAAAAGATCACGTCTATTTACCAGCTGCATTAGAAGAAAAAATGTTCTTTTGAATTGAAAAGATTATCACTATACCTCGCATATGACGTCAGCCTTTATATCTTAACGACACATTAAGAACAACGATTATGAAGTTGTTTTTTTTCTAATGCAGCAGGCACTTAGACATTTACGTCTTTGATGCCTTAAGGCAAGCACTGAACAGATGTTACTCACTTTGCATTACCCAGGGGGCGCGTGTAACGTGAAGATAAGCCACGGACCCGGAGTAACAATGCCCCCACAACGCTCTACGATCCTATTAGACCGGGACCTACGGTTTAAAGTGGATTCCGAACCACTACAAACATCCATGGCACCGCCGGGACACGAACCCGAAACCTGTGATACCGAGCGCCACATCGCCGGCCATTCAGGCCCCACGATTATGAAGTATATTGTGTATATTTTGTGCTTGTATCATGTGCTCAAAATGCAGTATCTTCTACTGTGCAAGCACGATTTGACCAGTGCTGCTATTCAGGATTTATAAAGAATTTGCCTTTGTTTCTAATGCGCCTTTCTTCATTGGCGCAACAGCCCCACGGTAGACCAAGACCATGACAGATTTCGAGACAGGTGATGTTTTCATTTTACAGGGTAGGGTTGTTAACCTTACACCTAATGTTCTGCAATCATTTTAGACCGGGACCTATCGCTTAAACAAGGGTGGCCAACCTGCGGTCCGTCTTGAACATTTTCCGGCCCATGAGATTTATCAAACTTTTACAAAATATATTTATTTTATAGCTGCCAAAGTAGTAAAAACTAATGTATTAAAAAAATACATAATGTGTGCATCCATATATTCAAAAATTAACTTGATTTTAAAATAATATATAACATCCAATCACAAAAGATATAAGAAAACTTACAGCTGTTTTTGAAAGCCGATTCAGTAATCTAAAGTTAGTCAAATGCAATAAAATTTTTGAAATGTATTCGTCTCCCTTTCATATTGAAATCGAATCGGCCTCAGAATATAATTGAGAACTGATTGACTTGCAATGCAATATTGTATTAAAACACATTTTTGAAACATCAGAATCAAAAATAGATTTTTATAACACTTACGTCACAGTAGAAAAAATTTCCAATTTGAGAAATCTGGTACAAAAAGTTGTTAGCGCTTTTGGTTCAACTTACATCTTCGAATCATTTTTTTTTTTGTTCTTTTTTTCCCGAAAATAAAACTGACCAAACACAAAACACGCTCAAACATAACGGACGCTAACCTGCAACACCCATTACGATGTGCAAATACCCAAATTGAAATCGATTTGTAAACGCTAAGTGAAAGAGTTGAGAAACAAATATCGCACTAGTAAAATAAATATTTTTTAATGATTTCATTTAAATTTATATATTTTTTTTATATTTCATTTTTAGTGTTATATATTTCTTTACAATGTGTGTTTAGTACCATTATTATTATATTATCTATGTTTGCATGTAAGAATGATTATAAATACAATAATAATAACTCATTGCGCTTCAACTTTTTTTTTTCCAATGCAGCTGGTAAACAGACATGGACGTCTTAGATGCCTTAAGGCAAACGCTGCACAGACGTTACTCACTTTGCATTACCCAGGGGGCGCGTGTCACTTGAAGATAAGCCCCGGACGCGGAGTAACAATGCCCCCGCAACGCTCTACGATCCTATTAGACCGGGACCAACGGTTTAAAGTGGATTCCGAACCACTACACACATCCATGGCGCCGCCGGGACTCGAACCCGAAACGTGTGGTACCGAGCGCCAGAGCGCTAGCCACTCGGCCATTCAGGCCCTGAGCTTCAACTTTTCACTCTAAAATATGCCTACTATAGTGAGTCTAAATCTAATATGGGGATACATAATTTTATATGCAGGCCCGTGGGCTTAGGAGGCATTTCTAAAATGGCCCGCAAGATCATCTGGGTTGGCCATCTCTGATTTAAAGAGTATTCCGAGCCCCTGTCCTTCATGGCACCGAGGGGGCTTCGACCCTCTAAATGTGGCATTACTTAATTTAAATGTTATACTAATAACAAATTATTAACTTAGCATCGCACCAATTGTTTTTAATAAAGCATTATGGGATGGCAGAAGGTGTTCCTGTTATCCAATCAGATGCTCTTTACAATCAGAAAACGTTTCTAAAAGCAAACAAACACTTCCTGCTGTCAATACAATGGGAGCTTAAAAGATGATGATGATGAATGAAGTGGTATATGGAGATGTGAAGTAACAAGGATTATAATCCCCTAATCACTATATAAATGAACAGTTAGTTTTCCTTTATTTTAAATATGTCACTCTCCACAACGCTCTACGATCGTGTTAGACCGGGATCTACGGTTTAAAGTGGATTTCGAACCACTACAAACATCCATGGCACCGTCGGGACTCGAACCGAAACCTGGGGTACCTTGCGCCAGAGCGCTACCCACTCAGCCATTCTGGCCCCTGAGCTTAAAAGAGTAACTATAAATAAGGATCTTATATTTGGTTTGTTTGGTGCTCTACGGTTATTTTTTGCATCCTTTAGGCTAATTAGACAGGGATCTACAACTTAAAGTGGATTCTGAACCACTCACAAATATCCCTGCCATCGTCAGGATTCCAATCTAAATCATGTGGTAGCAAAGGCAGAGCGCTAGCCAATCGGCCATCGCGGACCAGGCCGCATAAAACACGTGTAAGCAAAATGTCACAATAAGTATTTCACATAAATTCTTCCTTTTTAACGTTTAAAATGTAAATAAAAAATATTTAAAATTATTCTGGAACCACAAACTTGACTAAGGAGCCTGATGGCCGAGTGACTAGCGCTCTGTTTCTCGGTACCATAAGTTTCGGGTTCGAGTCCCGGCGGTGCCATGGATGTTTATAGAGTTTCGGAATCCACTTTAAACAGTAGGTCTCGGTCATACGTGAGCGTTGTGGGGGTACTATTACTCCGCGTCCGTAGATTATCTTCAAGCTACGCTCACCTCCTGGGTAGTGCTACGTGAGTAACGTCGGTGCAGCGCTTGCCATAAGGCATCAAAGGCAACTGTCCATCTGTTTGCCAGCTGCATTAAACAAAAAAAAAATATTTTGATTGTCTTCATTATACAGGGTGGTTATAATTAAAGTGACCCTATTTAGACCCCTCTAGAATCCGTTCTACCCTACGGATTTTGATGGCACTTGGTATATACAGTATATGGACCACGGGGAAAATAATGTTGGATTTCAACTCACCCGACTTAAGTCTCTGTGATTTCTGGTTGTGGAGATTCCTAAAACGTGTTTATGGACTTTAGTTGCGTTCAGCATTGCACGAAATGTTGCTGAAATCCTTCGAGAGTTTCGCGGACTGGTGGCTAGCGCTCTGGCTCTTGGTATCCCAGGCTCCAGGTTCGAATATTGGCGGTGGCATGGATGTTTGTGAATGGTTTGGAATCCACATTAAACTGTAGGTCCCGGTCTGCTTAGCCTAAAGTGTGCAAAAGATGACCGTAGAGCGACAAACCAAACCAAACCTCGAGAGTTTCTTCGCTCTACCATCGAACACGCTATAATGCAATTACAACATTTAATTGGTTAATGGAACACACGTTGAGCGTATTCTGTATTTGAATAAATTTTAATGGTTCTGACAAAATTTTTGTCCTTCTTTAGGAATCCCCCCGGTGAACAAAATTTGAGCTTTTTTTTATTATTGCAGAAATCTTTTCCCCATAGTCCGTATAACATATATACCAAGTTTTATGAAACTCCGTTGGGTAGAACGGGTTCTAGAGGGGATGGAATCAGAATAGGATCACTTTAATTATAACCACCCTGTATAACCTTTCTGTTCTTAGACGTTTTTTTAACTTTCACAGTGTATTAGATTTTTTGATATCTTTAATCGAAGGCCTATATGAGGATGTGAAGCAACAAGGACTATAATCCCCTAATCATTATATAGGAATCGTTGTCCTTATTTTATTAATATGTCACTCTACACAATGCTCTACTGTCCCACTGGACCGGAACCTACGTTTTAAAGTGGATTTAGCACCACCAGGACTCGCACCCGAAATCTATGGTACCGAGCGCCAGAGCGCTAGCCACTCAGCCGTTCAGGGCCAACTTTTGGTATACATTCAAGAGCCAAAATATTATGACCACCTGTCAATAACAAGTTGGCCCACCTTTGGCGCGCAACACAGCTTCAACCCACCTTGGCATGGATTAATGCCACCACTTAATACCAGTTAAATACCACTTCCACCTGATCACGTGCCTTCCACGTCATCCACGCGAGTTCATTGCAAAATGTAGGGGTGGTCATAATGTTTTGGCTCTTGAGTGTACATATCGATTCTAATAGAAACAAATTGGAAGCCGTTCCATGTACACTGCGGTTACGGCAATCGATGAGTTTCATCGATTCCGGAGACTTTATAATTCCCGGCATCATTAAGTTACAAGCAGCCCCTGGGTAGTGATGAGTGAATAACGTCTGTGCAGTACTAGTCTTAAGGCATCAAAGACAACTGTCTAAGTGTTTGCCAGCTGCATTAGAAAAAAAATCTGATTAATATACCATTGTGTTATATATATATATATATATATTTATAGTTTGATTGTATTCAATGTATAGGTTTTCGATTGTTAGACATCTTTTTTAACTTTAACAATATATTAAAACTTTTAGTATAGCTATCGATTCTAACAGAAACAAATTGGAAGTCGCTGCATGGACACTGCGGTTACGGCAATCGATAAGGAGGCGTCTCATCGATTCCGGGAGACTTTACAATTCCCGGCATCATTAAACTGCAAAACCGTAAAACGGCGACCATTAAACGAAGCAGTTAGCAGAACTCGTTAGAATCCATTGGGTCGCTTTCAATTAAATGAAGAATCCAATGAGGACTCTCCGCGCTTATAAAACTTCTCTGAGGATAGATATAAAAATTGAAAACTCTTTTGACGTCACTGAATTAAAATTTTATAGCCAGTCATTCTGGAGTGTAATAACTTTTAAAGGCCTTTTTGATGAAAATCAATTCATGGGACTCCATAGATCTCTATCGGAGAATCAAAGTGCTGAGTTGATTAGAAGCTTAATTCACGTTGATTGTGTTTAAAACTACATATGCTTCAATAAAGTTCTTCTAATTTTGTTTAAAAACGTATTTAATTTTTTTTATGTAAAAGATATAAAGATTTAACTCAGAAGATATTTTAATAAAGCAATCTTCAAATAGATTACCGGTTATGTTTCAGACAGAATGATACTATATTGAATGGTCACTAGTGAAGTAGAGGATCTAAAAAGCGCAACAAATTAGTCGAATTTAAAATTTCCGTATATACACTTGGTATGGGTACGTGGGGAGCCTGGTGCCTGAGTGTCTAGATCTTTGGCACTCGGTGCCACAGATTTTGGATTCGAGTCCTGGCGGTGCCATGGATGTTTGTAGTGGTTCGGAATCCACTTTAAACCGTAGGTCCTGATCTAGTAGGATCAAAGAGCGTTGCGGGGGCATTGTTACTCCGCGTATTGCAGCTTATCAGACATTGTAGCTTATCTTTAAGCTACATGCACCTCCTGGGTAGTGTAAGTCAGTAACGTCTGTGCAGCGCTTGCCTTAAGGTATCAAAGACCACTGTCTAAGTGTTTGCCAGCTGCATTAGAAAAAATACCTGATTAATACCATTGTGTTATATATATATTTTTATTGTCTTCATTGTATAACCGTTCTACTGTTAGACATCTTTATTAACTTCCGCAGTGTATTAGAACTTTTCGCACGTATTGGTTCTAATAGAAACAATTTGGAAGTCATTCCACGAACACTGCGGTTACGGCAATCGATGAGGAGGCGTCTCATCGATTCCGGGAGACTTTATAATTCCCGGCATCATTAAACTGCAAAACCGTAAAACGGCGACCCTTAAACGAAGCAGTTAGCACAACTCATTAGAATCCATTAGGACGCGCAGGGAGCGCTTTCAATTAAATGAAGAATCCAATGAGGACTCTCCGCGGTTATAAAACTTATCTGAGGATAGATATAAAAATTGAAAACCTTTTTGACGTCACTAAATTAAAATTTTATAGCCAGTCATTCTGGAGTGTCATAACTTTTAAAGGCCTTTTTGATGAAAATCAATTCGTGGAACTCCATAGATCTCTATCGGAGAACCAAAGCGCTGAGCTGATTAGAAGCGCAATTCCCGTTGATTGTTTTAAGAACGGCATATGTTTTAATAAAAGGCATCTAACTTTGTTTGAAAATGTATTGAAAACTCTTTTATATAAAGATTTAAGTCACGAGATATTTTAATAAATAAATCTTCAAATAGATTACTAGCTATGTTTCAAATAAATCGCTACTGTTTTTATTGAGTGATCACTAATGAAGATGAGCATCTAAAAAGAAATAAATCGTAAAAGCCCAACAAATGAGCCGAATTGAAAATCTCCGTATATACATCTGGTATGGGTACGTAAGGGGCCTAGCGCCTGAGTGTCTAGCACTCTGGCACTCGGTGCCCCAGGTTTCGGGTTCGAGTCCTGGAAGGACCATGTATGTTTTCAGTAGTTCGGAATCCACTTTAAGTCGTATGCTGTTGCCTCATATGACCATAGAGCGTTACAGAATCCAATCAGACTTCTCACCCACATCATTCCCAAACTGTGGAGGAGTCCCTCAGCTCTAGGCGCAGTGATGGGGTGTGGTGTAGTAGTATTATGAGTACGTATAATCTGTGGGTCAGAAAATCCTACCTTTGAGTTTTAATATATGTATAAAGAATGTGAAACTTGGAGACCATTTTGAAAGTGTTCGTTTCCTTCCAAAAAAAGCCCCCTGAACTAATGATGACTCACAGGTTGATAGAAATGG
The DNA here is from genome assembly GCA_021605075.1 of Caerostris darwini. Lineage (NCBI taxonomy): Eukaryota > Metazoa > Arthropoda > Arachnida > Araneae > Araneidae > Caerostris > Caerostris darwini. The sequence goes on along the minus strand of BPLQ01006433.1, from coordinate 697,803 downwards.
TTCTTCTATAGTAAGGCAATTGCAATAACGATTATGGTCAGATACATATTGTAATCTTTATTAAAATTCAATTAATAGTCCATATCATTGTTGTTAAGCATCATTTTTAACTTCCACAGTGTATTAAAACTTTTGGTATAGATATCGATTCTAATAGAAACAAATTGGAAGTCATTCCACGGACACTGCGGTTACGGCAATCGATGAGGAGGCGTCTCATCGATTCCGGGAGACTTTATAATTCCCGGCATCATTAAACTGCAAAACCGTAAAACGGGGGCCATTAAACGAAGCAGTTAGCAGAACTCGTTAGAATCCATTAGTACGCTTTCAATTGAATGATGAATCCAATGAGGACTCTCCGCGGTTATAAAATTTCTCTGAAGATGGATATAAAAATTGAAAACTCTTTTGACGTCACTAAATTAAAATTTTATAGCCAGTCATTTTGGAGTGCAATAACTTTTAAAGGCTTTTTCATGAAAATCAATTCAGGCAACTCCATAGATCTCTATCGGAGAACCAAAGTGCTGAGCTGATTAGAAGCTTAATTTTCATTGATAGTTTTAATAAAAAAAAGGATTCTAACATTGGTTAAAAGGTATTGGAAATTTGTTCATGTAAAAGATATAAAGATTTGAGGATCTACTGCTTCTTCGAATTTCGAGATCATACAAAGACTTGAAAATAAAATCTTACATATGATTACAAAATTCACCCTGTTTTTCCAGAAACGAGGATATCAGACATGCTCTTTCTTTCCCAAGTTTTAAACAATTTGTTTATAAAATTGCACAAAATTTTTGTAACTCCATTCCAAATATTAATGATTCTGTTTTGAAGGATGTAAGTTACTATGATTATGACATTTCTGATTTCAAAACTCGCAAAAGACCTCGCGATGTTCTGAATATCGTTCATTAATGTTTCAATATCCTCCGTTCCGATTACCTAAATGTCCTTCCGTAAGGCATTGTCTTCCCCTTCACCCATCGGTGGGCGTGGTAAGCACGAGGTGCACCGATGTTCCACTTTTTACCTCATCAAAACAATTCGCCAAGCTAGAAAAATGTCATATAAAATTTCTCTTACCTTTCTAATTTATTCTAATTGCAGTAATGAGGTATCCAAAAGGAAGGGCTGTAGTTAGTGAATTCAAATAAATATTTACAATACTTTTATTTACATATTATAATGGCTACATGACACACAAAAATAATAGAAATACAAACACAAAAGACCCACGGATGACTACCAACAAGAAAGTTCTAAAATCCAGGGAGAAAAATTCTTACACCGAAGTACGGTTGCAGTTAAGTGGAGTGGTAAAGAGTTCACGTGGTAAATAATTCAAAAAGTTCTAGATAGACAGCAATTTCGACACCACTCTCACCTTTCTAACTGGTAGGGGGCTACATAGCCCTAGGTTCGGGGTGAGGTGTGAAGAAAAGAAAGAAAAGGAGCACTTACATGCAATATAATCTATGCAAATCTTCATCAGGTAAAATTATGTTGTAACAAACATATTGATCTCAATGTATATGTTTGTTACAACATATATATACATAGGGCCTGAATGGCCCAGTGGGTGGCGCTCGGTAATACAAGTTTCGGGTTCGAGTCCCGGCGGTGCTATGGATGTTTGTAGTGGTTCGCAATCCACTTTAAACCGTAGGTACCGGTCCTAATAGGATCGTAGAGCGTTGCGGGGCCATTGTTACTCCGCGTCCGTGGCTTATCTTTAAGTTGCTCGCGCCCTTTGGGTAATGTAAAGTGAGTAACATCTGTGCAGCGCTTGCCTTAAAGCATCCAAGACCAAGTGTCTAAGTGTTTTCCAGCTGCATTAGAAAAAAAAAACATACATATACATTGAGATCAGAAACATTGGAACAGAGGCGGGTTTTTTTATTCACTGTCAAGAGTGATTTTGAATATCAGCTGGCTTGAAAAGAGAGCGAAGCAAACTCATTATCATCACCAGAATATGCATAAAGCTAATCATAATGCCAGAAAAATAATGTTTCTTGATGGGATAGCCACAGTTATGTCCATCTCTCCTGTAGTGTTATGGTTCCATGAAAGACAATGCTGACCATACAGAACGTTTGAAACTTTAGAAAAAGAAGAAAAACACTCATGGCCTCATCTTCAAATTCCCCAGTATTAAATAAAGCCGTGTATCCCTGTAATGTATTTGGTAACCGTTTTTGTTTAAAAAATAATGTTTCTTGAAAAATTCTTCTTCGAAAAATCATCTTTCTTGAAATCATTCTTATAAAAATTCAAAACTGCTTAGAAAGACAGATAAACAAAATTCCTTCAAGTTCTGACAAATAAAAATATGTATTTGTGTCAGAGGACATCACTTTCATCATTGAAAGACTTATATTTGTGCTTATTTCGACAATAACAAACATTTTTCGAGACAGTTTGAAATTTCTCGAAAAAACGTCTTCCCCTCCCCTTTATTTTCTTATCTTGTTTTTTATTTGATTAAACGTTGTGCCATTTTGTATAATAAAGATAGCACGCATTTATTTCTAAACATACTACATTAAATAATATTATTTCACCAATTTCTGTTATAAAAAAATGTCTCCGTTTCTTAACAGTGTATGTTAAAAACAAGTAATATAAAAAAAAAAAATTTAAGTCAATTCCTACTTTTTTTTTCACTCTATTGCAGAAAGTCCTTTATAAATAATTTTCATTCATTTTTTTAAGTTCATCTGGCGCCATCTATTGCTAGATACATGCAATTTAAATCTAAAAAAAAAATTAAAATCAATGAATTAAATTTAGTTACTGAATTAATATTTGAAAAAGCTGAATTAACATCAAGTGTCATCCACTACAAGTTCAAAAGAAATGTATTTGAACTTGAGTGAATGAATAAAAATTATTTTATGAACGATTGAAAATTTGAACAAGATATATATAGGGAGAGTGTAAGCTAATAGAAGGAATTGAATAACTAAATAAATCATTAAGACAGATTGTCGTAAAATTATTCATTGACATAAGTTTTTCACCCTATTATTTAACAGCAAGTACTTCAAGACCTATTTCACCCTCCTGTTATCCATCCATCAGATTTTACGCCAAGTCAGATCGGAATTGGCGAAGCATTTAGTGAATGATGGATAAATTGACATTTTGGCGACAGAGAAATACAAATATTTATTGTCCAACATATATTAAATTATATTTTTTTCATCAATTTTTGTTATAAAGCATTACAGAAAATATTTCTATATTTTGTAAATAGTATATGTTAAAAATAACTAAATGAATTATTATGATAGATTGTTGTAAATTTAATCATTGATGTAAGTTTTCTACCCTATTATTTAATATCAAGTTCTTAAAGACCTATTTCACTCTCCCGCCAACCATCCATCAGATTTTACGCCAAGCCTTATCTGACTTGGCGAAGCATTTAGTGAATGATGGATAAATTGACATTTTGACGACAGAGAAAACAAATATTTATTGTCAAACATAAGGTGAATTATATTTTTTCGCCAATTTCTATTACAAAGCATTTCAAAAAATATATCCGTGTCTTGTAAACAGTGTACGTTAAAAATAACTAAATAAATCTTTACGAACAGATTGTTGTAAAATTATTCATTGGTGTAAATTTTCCACTCTATTATTTAACAACAAGTTCTTCAAGACCTATTTCACCTTCCTGCCAACCATCCATCAGATTTTACGCCAAGCATTATCGGAATTGGCGAAGCATTTAGTGAATGATGGCTAAATTGACATTTTGGCGACGGAAAAGCATGTGTTAATTTATTTTCTTAGTAATCATATATAAAACTGATGGATACTAGCTGCCTATTGATATTTTCCAACGATTTTATGTCAAAATATTGGGAAGCGTTTAATGAATAAGAATAAAATAAAATTATATGGTAAGATATATTATGGTATTATATATAGAGTTTCCTCTTTTACGTTAACACCGTCAGATAGTATAGTCAACACCGTCAGTATTCTGTAGTAGATCTGCAGAATTGAGAATAATTTCATAATTATCGTAGATGCTTTATATTTCAAATATTTTATTAATTATTATTATTATTTATTTATTCTTTTTATTATTATATTAATTTTATTGTTATATTTATTTTATTATATTTTATTATTGTTATATATTAATTTAATTATAATGTTTATTTTATCATATTAATTTTCAGATATTTTATTAATTATTATTTTTTATTATTATTTTATTCGGATATTATATTTTTTTATTTATCTTCTCAAATTAATTTTATACATAGCAATATTGAATAATTTTCCTTGATTGACAAATTTTAATTAAAATTTTAAACAAAAAATGCTTTGGAATTTTGTGAAACATAATTTAGAAACAAAGCATACGATCAATAAAATATATTGACAACAAAAGTTAAATCTTTTTATGTTCATTTGATTCTTTATTTTGAATTAATTATAAGCAATCATTTAAAAAGAGTGATAAGAATTTTAGACTAATTGCTCGTTTTTACTTTCTTGGCAGATTATACTATATTAATTGTTTTGCTCGTCTTCTTTTTTTAAAATACAAATGATTAATTTTAATTTTGAGTTAATAAAATATTAAATTTTTTTGCATTATTATCTCATTAAAAAAATAAATTTCTTTATTTAAACAAAAATCACAATTGAAAATGTTCTCAAAATTTATTCATATGTTATTATAAATTAAATATATTTTTTTAAAAATGAAAAAAAGTATTTTTTTTTTAAAAAATAAAAATAAATCAAATAAAAAAAAATAGTTTTTTGGCATTTCAAAATGTATTAAATTAACATTAAAATTTATCAAAAAAAACATTTCTAGTAACTGAATGATTGCAATTATTTCTTCTCTCTAGATAACATGTTGATGTAATTAATGCTTTGATGTTGCATTCTTTGATGCGCTTTGATGTGGATGTTACATTCTTTGATGTACTTTGATGTTGATGTTGTATAAGAATTCATTTTTTTTTATTCTGTGTTAACAAAAGCTTATTCTTAAAATGAATTAATTCAAACATGAAAATATTTTTTTCTTACAAAATATTTTATTGAAACATGGTTCAGGAATATATTTTGTATTGAACACACATTGAATTTATTTGTAATATTAATTATTTATTTCCTTAATTATTGAAAGGCACTGTAGAAAAACTATTTATAGTTTGTATAAATATCTACAACGGAAAAAATATTTTAATATTCTTACAAATTGCAGAAAAAAATCATGAAGCACTTCAAATATAATCTTGTAATTAAAGTTATATAATTCATAATAAATATAATCTTATATATTCATAAATTGCATTAAAACACATTATATCTTTAAGGTACAGTCAAAATTTATTTATCAATACAATTTTTATTACTAATATACTTATTTAATAAAATATTTTATTCTGCATTTACGAAGCCTTAAATTTAATATGAACATTCAAACATTAAAAAGGTGTTTTATAAAATATTGTACATATAAATATTGTACAAAATATTGTATATATTTTATAAATATTGTATAAAACTTATACATATAAAATGTTTAATATTAAACACTTTCTGATTTCATTTGTAATTTTAACAATATATTCCTTCCATCATTAAAAGATTACATCATGTTAAAAAAAGCTAATAGCTAATAGTAATTAAATTACATAGATTAGAATCTTGCAATTGAAATTTTATAATGATTCGTAAATTACATTACAGATAGATAATTGAGGATTAAATAAATATTTAGTTATCAATACAAATATTTATAATAATTATATTTACTAATTAAAGAAATCATTATTATTTTTTTCCTATTTCGTTTCAATTAATATTTAACATGCATGCATTCAACAAAACAAAAGTAGAAAATAAATGAGAATGATATATATTCTGTAAAATAAAATCTAAAATGTATATGAGTCAGAAACACACTATGAGCCGAACACACTTGATAAACATAAATCAAATCTTCACATTACAGATAATTCAAAACATACAAGTTCAAATTCAAAAATTTTCACAATTGGTTTACGCCGATTGTTCAATTTAAATCATAAAGCACCACTATCCCTTAGGTTTTCACATACAACAACTATAAAATACCATAATTTATTCTGACTTCTTAACCCATGAGAAAAAAAATGCATCGTTGTTGTGAGAGCAGGGTAGTTTTATGATTCCAATATAAAAACATGAATATGTACTTTTATTTATAGTTGTCCATCTTCTATCGAAAATATAGAATTGTTATGAAACTTAATAGTAAGTTTCCTTTTCGATCCAAGATCCGGGTGGTTTGTGACGTAGTATGTAACGTCTGATTTCGTCGTAGATGAAAATGAGCAGAGAGAAGGGCAGAGCTATGAGCCACCACTGGAATTTCAGGGGGTACATCCGGAGACCGCGGTCCATGCCGGGGCAGTAGGATAGGAAGGCTGCCAAAGCTGTCTCGAAGCAAAGACCAAAATTCAAGACGTGATTTCTGAAAGGTACAAGAAAGGAATTTTCAATGCAACCATCAATTAATTAATATACACAGTCCAGACACATTAATGTGACCACCACCTACTTTCGACGTCAACGTGAAATAACCCCAAAAGCACAAAAGGCAGGAGGCAGCACATTGCAGTGGAGTGTATATAAAGAATTCCACTTAATACCACATTCCACTTAAAGCCAGAATATACAAGAGTGTACATTCTGGCTTTTGACAAGTGGTCACGTTAATGTGACTGGACTGTGTCATAACATATTCTACACAAGTATTACATAAAATATACATAAATTACAAAAAACTATATATAGTATAACATATATATAACTATACATATATATATATGTATATATGTAACTGCTATAATTAAGAAGAAAGAGTTATTTTTAATGCAGCTGGCAAACACTTAGACAGTTGTCTTTTATGCCTTAAAATAATAAGCTCTGCGCCGACGTTACTCACTTAGCACTACCCAGAAGGTGCGTGTAGCTAGAAGTTAAGCTACGGACGTGGAGTAACAACACCCCCCGCAATGCTCTACAATCCTATTAGACCAGGACTTACGGTGTAAAGTGGATTCCGAACCACTACAAAACAATCATGGCTCTCCTGGAACACGAACCGGAAACCTGTGGTTCTGAGCGCCAGGGCGTTAGCCACTCTGCCACCAGAACATATTATATATATATATATACATCTCGACATATTAGATATTTTGAAATATTTTAATAATGCAAATCAATTAATAAGCAGAATAATATTTAGCAAGACCTACAATTAAATTTTCAAAATGCGACTCATTGTTTGTTTTTGTTCGCATCAATTCTACGTGAACGACATTTCTACATCACGAACTTCTTTGTGGAGTCAAAAGATTAAATTATATTATTAAATTTTTGGGTATTGTTTGTTTCTTTTTAAATGTGGACTATTAGTGATAATTTTTCACAAGTTTCCAGAATTCAAATATATAAATACATTTGTGCTGCATTTGCAATACCTGATCCCCTTTCATTTCTAACCACTCCAATTACCATGCCGCTTTTTTAACAAGTAGTATTTTAGAAATTGAAAATTCACCTTCAACAATATTCAAAGTAAAGCGATTCACAAAGCATACAAATGTAAATTTAAAACTTTCCAAATCTTTAAACCTACATTCGAAATCCTCTTGGAATTCTTCCAATTTTTTCAATGGAACACACATTTAATTCTATGGGAGAAAGGGGTATATTTGCGTAGCGTTGGGCTAAAATAAACATTACTAGATAATAAACATTTTATACACTTTCTAGTAATACATTAAATAAATATTACAGTATTTATCTAATACATTACTAGATAAATACTGTAAGATGTACAATCTGCCTTGACTTTTTTTTGTTATAAAAAATTCCAAAAGTTTTCCTGTGCTTTACTGTCCAAAAAAAATATATATATATATTTTATCTACAATTTAGTGATTTATCCTACGTTTCCTGTCATTGGATTATATCTTTTTTTTCTATTGTAGTTTTTTAATTCAATGATAAGTAAGTTTAATTATACAATAATATGATTAGTAAGTTATACAATATAAATACATTAGCATAAAAAAATTCATTGATAATACATACGTCATCCCTTGATGAATAAGTGAATTCGTTCTTGTCTTACAAATAATAAGATCGGCCCACTGCACAATGACAATTGACACGAAGAATGCAGTATGACAAGTATATTCCAATGTCTTTCTATTCTTGTACGTCTAAAAATGAATGAAAGCAATTTTTTTAGAAAATTTAATGTATTCCAGTTATAGCCCTGATATTTTACAAATACCTTAAAAATACCTAAGAACATTATCATCAAATTTACATCTACTTTAAATAATAGAAAATCTTATTACAACAAATCCAAGAATTAAAAACATTTTAAGTTAAAATATATAGACAGCCCCTGCTTGAAATGATTAATTTTCTCAGATGTTTGAATCTGGCTTTTTATAATTTAGGCTTGGTTCTGCCTGTTAATGAAAATCCTACATTGAGACAGAATTGGAAATGGCCACCTTAGACACTATTGGCGATTTCCTAAACAACAATGGTTGCATGTGTACACTGATGGCAACTGGGGCTATCCAATAAGCTGGATATCTGGTGCTGGGGTTTATTCTAGACACTTTAGTATCATTAGGGCCGTTGATGTAAATTGCACAAATTTTGATGTTAAAGTGGCTCCTGTTCACATGGCATTGACAGAGGTCGCTGAAAGAGAAGAATAGAACATTATGAATTTCATTGATTCACAGGCCATTATTAATGCAATTTATTCGGTCTTGCTTTTTAAGAATAAATCTGTTCTGTTGAATGCCGATTATTGATTGATTTTTTGATGGTGAATGCAGTTGCATTAAGTCATTGTGGAGTCGAGCGTAACGAGTTTGCAGATACTCTTCATACTCGCATCTAACCTTCCTCAACTAGACTGTCTGCTATCATAGATTAATAGAATTATTACATAATAGATTTAAGGCCCGTCATCGTGAAACTATATTAGGCACTATTTTATAAACATTAAAATATTTTAGCAACTATTCTATATGATTCATTCATCAATATTAGACACATATTGAACATCAAATGATTTTAGCACCGATTCTATATGACTCATTCATCAGTTTTAAGCATTCAACAATAAATTATTTTAGCAACGATTCTATATGACGCATTCATCAATATTAGACATATATTCAACATTAAATGATTTTAGCAACTATTCTATATGACCGGTTATCAATATTAGGCTCAACATTAAATTATTTTAGCAACAATTTTATATGATCCATTTATCAATATTAGATTCAACATTAAATGATCCTAAATGACCCATTCATCAATATTAGACTCAACATTAAATGATCCTATATGACGCATTCATCAATAGTAGACTCAACATTAAATGATTTAACCCATTCATCCATATTACACACATATTCAACATAATTATTTTAGCAATGGTTTTATATCCCCCATTCAACAATATTAGACATATATCTAACATTAAATGATTTTAGCAACGGTTCTATGCGACCCATTCATCAGTATTGGCAAACGCATTGGATCAAAGATATTTCTATCCTTTGAAAAGTTACACACAGATGCATTTCTAAACCAGATCCATAAATCTGCCCACTTTTAAATTCTCGCAGCATCTTTTGATTCCATCTTTCTATGCATGGATGGGAGAGCTATTTTTAGAAAATATCGGAGGGTCGATGCCACTCGTCCTGTGGATCTGAGAGTTAGGTAAATGAAAATTCCTTTCCGATATTCTTCCTACAGATCGACGAAACGAAAAAGGATTGACAAGAAAATTGAAGGGGCGCAAACATTTTTACCCTCTTATATCTCGCACCTGTCGATCACGCTCAAGGCATTGACATTTCTGGAGATCAGCAAATGCGATCTTTTAAAGCAATTTTTATTTATTTATTACCTAGCATAGGAGATGTTCTGGATTATTCTACCATAAAATTGAAGTAAAGAATATCGTTATCATATGTACTCTAGAAATGAATATTAATTTTAAGACACTAGTAAGGACAGCGTAGTATCTGAATTTCTTAACAATGAATGTTCTAACTCTGCTAGATATATACTACAATCACTGAATCGGACTCAGTGACAATTTTCAAATTGACACTAAACAAATTAATTGACAATTGTCAATTGTTGTCAATAACTTGTGAGCAAAGTGTCGTGTAGTGACAAGACTATCTGTTTAAAGTTTGCTAGATTTTCTCTTAGGTAAAACATGTATATGAACAAATTATCCCTGAATGTCATCTCTGAACACAGTGTTCCGAGGTCAGTATTTAAACACTAGTGTAGAGCACTTAAGTAAATATTGCGTTTTTTTTCCTTTGTCGTAACTCTGCAAGAAATCACCTCCGAAGTATAGAATTCAAAATATCCAGGCAGCATTTTGTACGAAGGACATTTTGTTTAGAAAGAAGAAATCGTATTGAAGCAAAAATGAATAACACACACACAATATGGAATCAAATAAGAAATAATTTATCGATAGAATAACATTGATACAAATGCTTGCCTACACAAGAGGAAAAGCAGCAAATAAATGTCCCTTAATAAAGTATACGACGTTTTCTTAACTACAACGATTACTTGACACAGTCTTTTCATGTTCACCAACAGATTATGGAATATTTATGGGGGTAAGAATGGCCATTCCTCAAAGAACATTTGTTTCAGTTGTTAGATTTATATTCCAATGGATAAAATCGTGCTGAAAGATGTCCTCCCAAAGTATCCAATACATGTTCTATGGGATTTACATCAGGAGAATATGGACTTATTCTAATAGTATTTTAGCTTTCTAGAAATTCCTCAACAGCACTAGTCCGATGTGGCTTATCGTTCCTATATACCTTAAGACACAACTGTAGTTGAATATCAATACTTTTCTGGCAACAATACTTCCGTCGAAAATGTGACTTTTAGTCTGACCATTCTTTATATGGGATCTTCAGACAAGCATATAAGGACCATTATTACAGTCTCCACTACCGATGTTTGTAGGATCAAACAGTGTTCTGACCTCTCTCACAACTTTGATTATCGTTTGGGACATTAAATAAAATAACTTTTCTCAGTAAAGAGGACGGGATTTCTCTAATGGAATGTCCAGTCTCTTTCTTTAGATCAGTCTAAATCATGCCATCAATGGACGGTTGTCAATGTGACACAACGTTCAGAGCGGCAGGCATCTTTATGAAATCATCTGACTACAATAAAGTACGACATTTATCGTCCCTATACCGGTTACAGCTATTGAGCAATATTACCCAATGATTGATTTCGATCTCATCTTGCCTGCAGGACTATGTTAACCATTCAAATCCCTTGAGCGACTTCTTGAGCTCTCTATCTCTTGAGCTCTACTCCTTTTGTTCTTTTTATGGTAGACGTACTTATATTCTGTGCCCTCACGTCACGTGTACTTTCTTGTCCCTACGTATATGCCTGTCCATTCCATTGAATGAAATTGAAATTTCTTCTGATGGAATGGATTAAATCGCAACAAGCTCTTTTCTACAATTTCATGACTCTTCAAAATTACATCGTTGCTTAAATTACGCCAGTGAATGTAATTTATATTCATCAGATATATTTTTAAAACTGATGAACCTCAAATTAATCGTTTTAATTAATTATCTACTTAATTTATTATTTTATTTTCTTCCTATTTATTAAGAATTTTCTAAAATTGGTAAATTTAATGAATTTTTTTTTTTTTTTTTTTTTTTTAAATTCTGATTTATATTGATGAAAAATATTACATTTTTTTTACTTTATTCATTGCATACGAAATTTAAAAAAAAAAAAAGAAAAACAATTTAAAAGCAATTCATATAATAATAACAACTGAAATATTAATTTACATTTCTTACAAATTTAAAAACATGCAATATCAATAGATGTTTTCGACAATATAAAAATTTCTATTTATTTTCTATTCCATTTATTCTATTAATTCTACTAATTTATTAGTAGAATATTATTCTACTTATAAATTTATTCTACTAATTTATTCTACTTAATTTATTCTACTTAATTATTTATTCTACTAATTTCTGTTCTATTTATTCTAAAATATTCATTCACATTGCTTACAAATTTAAAGGCATACAATATCAGTATATGTTTCCTATAATATATAAGATTCTATTTATTCATTTCTATTCACTTATTCTATTCTTTTCTATTCTATTTATTCCAAAATATCCATTTACATTGTTTATAAATTTGAAAGCATACAATATCAATATATATTTCTCATAATATATAAGGTTCTATTTATTCATTTCTATTCTATTTATTATATTCATTTCTGTTCTATTTATTCTAAAATATCCATTTACATTGTTTAGAAATTTAAAAATACATACAATATCAATATATGTTTCTCATCATAATATATTTATTCATTTCTAATTTATTATATTCATTTCTGTTCTATTTATTCTAAAATATCCATTTACATTGTTTAGAAATTTAAAAAACATACAATATCAATATATGTTTCTCATAATATATAAGGTTCTATTCATTTCTATTCTATTTATTATATTCATTTCTGTTCTATTTATTTCTGTTCTAAAAATTATTTACATTGTTTAGAAATTTAAAAACATACAATATCAATATATGTTTCTCATAATATATAAGGTTCTATTTATTCATTTCTATTCTATTTATTATATTCATTTCTGTTCTATTTATTCTAAAATATCCATTTACATTGTTTAGAAATTTAAAAACATACAATATCAATATATGTTTCTCATAATATATAAGGTTCTATTTATTCATTTCTATTCTATTTATTATATTCATTTCTGTTCTATTTATTCTAAAATATCCATTTACATTGTTTAGAAATTTAAAAACATACAATATCAATATATGTTTCTCATGATATATAAGGTTCTATTTATTCATTTCTATTCTATTTATTATATTCATTTCTGTTCTATTTATTCTAAAATATCCATTTACATTGTTTAGAAATTTAAAATATACAATATTTCTAATATTCATTTCTGTTCTATTTATTCTAAAATATCCATTTACATTGTTTAGAAATTTAAAAGCATACAATATCAATATACGTTTCTCATAATATATAAGGTTCTATTTATTCATTTCTATTCTATTTATTATATTCATTTCTGTTCTATTTATTCTAAAATATCCATTTACATTGTTTAGAAATTTAAAAACATACAATATCAATATATGTTTCTCAAGATATATATAGGGTTCTATATATTTATTTCCATTTTATTTATTCTCCTCTATATATTCTCTTATATTTATACTGTTCATTTATTCTATTCATTTCCGTTGTATTTATTCTAAAATGTTCATTTATTTTGCTTACAAATTTAAAAACATACGATATCAATATATGTTTCCCACAATAAATAAGGTTCGATTTATTTTTGTTTGTTTTAGGTTTAATTACAAAATTTATCAATATAAGTTTACAAAAAAAAAAAAAAATTTTACAACTACTTTTTAAAATTGTGTTATTTACAATTCTGCCTTTTCAAAAATCAAAAACAAGAGGCTTTCATACTTTTTTTATGAAAATGATTTTAGTTACTTTCGCAATTCTCTTAATGGAGTTCTATTATGTTAAGGAAGCATCATTACCTTATAAATTACATTTATTACTTTTTTTTTTTTTTTCAAGCAGTTCTTAAAATGTGCACTTTAAATCGCTGTTAAATTAAAAAAAACTTTTTCAAATCAATAGCTTGAATTTTCTCAATTCACATAGCATGAACAAAGAAAGCTATTAAAGCATGTTACTGAAGGGCAATTTATTTTCTTCGCCGATTTAAAGAAAGACAGATCATTGATTTTCAATAATGTCCGTTACATTTTCAAAAGAAAATTTAATTTATGTAAAATAGTCGTAAGTAAGTTACAAATATAGGTTTTTATTCAATGTGTTACAATTATTTTTCTTTAGAATGTATTAAAAGGAATTTTTCAATTTTAATAAAAATTGTCCAAAGAAAATTTACTAAAGATGTGATGTAATTGAAAGCTACGATGGAATTATATTAAACTAAAACTTAGCAGTTTGCTTTAAAAAAAGCTTCAGATTATAAGATAATTTAAATTTCTGGAGTTGAATTTATCTTTTTTTGCAACACTTTTCTCGTTCTAAATTTAGAAAAAAGAACGGAAAGAATAGAAATGTTTTAGAAATGCATTTCCTTTTCTTTTTAATAGAATGTTTCTGGTACAACCTTTAATGTGACCTCAATTTTGGAAGAAAAAAGAATGCACAAATAGTTTTTTTATTGAATTCTTTTTCATGCTTAATGAAACTCCGAATTTATTTTTTTTGAAATGTCTTTATTAAACTTTTCTTTACTTTAATTTTGTGGCAATGGTTTTTTTCCGCCTTTGTTTTGAACTTATATGAACCAATTTAAGTGGAACTGCAAATAAATATAAAGTAAAGCCAATTGTTTTATGAAAACATTCTAATTACTTTAGATGCATAATAATATTATTCAATTAGTTTTTATAATTATTTAAAATGATTTTGTAAATTCCTATTAATAATTTTCGAAATTATTATTATTGTTGGTATTTTTAAAACTAAAAAACTTAATATGTTCTTCATAAATAATCCAAACTATTATTTTAACAATAACATTAATAATTCATTTAATTATAACAAAATACAAATTTGGAACAGACAACATTCCTATCAATGTAAAATCCTATCTTTATCTGCATTAATATCAATATTTATTATATTTATTTTATTTTATTTATATTCATATTACTATTATTCGAAACTATTATTATTGTTGACAATTTTAATACTATAGTATGTAATAGGGCTTTCATAAATAATACAAACGATTATTTTAACAATAGCAAAAATAACTCATTTAATTATAACAAAATACAAATTTGGAGCAGACAACATTCTTACCAGTGAAAAAACCCTATCTTTATCTGCATTAATATTAATATTTATTATATTTATTTTATTTATATTCCTGCTACTAATATTCGAAACTATTATTATTGTTGACAATTTTAAAACTATAGTATCTAATATGGCTTTCATAAGTAATCCAAACTATCATTTTAACAATAGCAAAAATAATTCATTTAATTATAACATAATACAAATTTGGAACAGACAACATTCCTACCAGGGCAAAATTCTATCTTTATCTACATTAATATCAATATTTATTATATTTATTTTATTTATATTCATATGACTAGTATTCTAAATTATTATTATTGTTGACAGTTTTAAAACTAAAATATTTAATATGTCTGTCAAAAATAATCAAACGATTATTTTAAAAATAGCAAAAATAATTCATTTAATTATAACAAAACACAAATTTGGAACAGACAACATTCCTATCAGGGCAAAATTCTATCTTTATCTACATTAATATCAATATTTAATATCAATATTTATTATATTTATTTTATTTTTAATATGTCTGTCAAAAATAATCAAACGATTATTTTATATTTCATATTACTAATATTCTAAATTATTATTATTGTTGACAATTTTAAAACTAAATATTTAATATAATATGGCTTTCAAAAATAATCAAAACGATTATTTTAAAAATAGCAAATAATTCATTTAATTATAACAAAACACAAATTTGGAACAGACAACATTCCTAATAATCTACATTAATATCAATATTTATTAAATTTTATTTATATTCATATGACTATTATTTTAACAAAAACTAAAATATTTAATATGTCTGTCAAAAATAAAAATAATTCATTTAATTATAAAAAAAATACAAATTTGGAACAGACAACATTCCTACCGGTGGAAAATCCTATCATTATCTGCATTAATATCAATATTTATTATATTTATTTTATTTTATTTATATTCATATTACTAATATTCGAAATTATTATTATTGTTGACAATTTTAAAACTATAGTATCTAATATGGCTTTCATAAATAATCCAAACGATTATTTTAACAATAATAAACATAATTCATTTAATTATAAAAAAATTCAAATTTGGTACAGACAACATTCCTACCAGTGCAAAATCCTATATTCATTTGCATTAAAGTCAATATTTATGGCAACCCTCGCCAAAGAAAGAGCGTCAATATTGGCATTTGATAGCCAAATGCGCCAGATAGGCCTAGATCATAATAATGTAAAATACTACCATAATAAAAAATCAACATATTTAAATGAAGATAAAGTAATTTTTGCAAAGCTTGGGTTAAAAAATATCCATACTAAAAGAAGTGAATATTTTAGTTAAAACGTTGCTTGGATGTTATGGAGAGAGCAAAAATATATTTTTAAGAAAGATTTTATTTTGTGATTTTAGCATTAAAGTGATTAATAATAACATTAAATTAAAATTTTAAATGATCTTATCTTTTTGATTTAATCTTTTTCAAAAATATTATCTAAGGAACAGTTAGTGTTACTAAAGGTTATTTCAGTTATCACTTGGTGTTAGAAAATTCAAATAATTTTGGTGAAATAATTGATAAATTATGTACACAGATGGTAAATTGAAATTCTAAAAGTGATTTCCCATTTTCATTTTTATTTTATATCCCGCTTCATAGAAACACAAAAGTGATTACATGAATAAAATCTTTTTGGATACTCACCCACTCTTGGCCATAGGTATCTTGAAGGTCATTGACAGCTTTCGAATCCCATGACTTTCGGATTCCAAATAGGGTGCTGGGCCAGAATCCATTTTCAGCCATGATCACGAAATAGGTGAAAAATCCAGCTGCAGCCTGCATCATACCAATCTGACCATACGCCATTGAGATCAGTCTGTTAACCAAAAATTAAATCAATTTATTAAAGAAAATCTAATTTTTAATTCAATAGTTAAATGTAAGTAAGCAGAAAAATACAACATGTCTTTCTTTTCAGAGTAAAGTTTAAGTGAGGATGGAAGTATTTCATGTCTTAATTCCAAAACGGATTTCATAATTTAGATAAAGTTATAAAATATTAAATGACTTAAAATACCAGAGCGACAATAGTATGGCGGAGTGACTAGTGTTCTGCCGCAAGTCACCACAAGTTTCAAATCCCAACTATGCCATGGATGTTTGCAGTGGTTTGAAATCCACTTTAAGACGTAGGTCCCGGTCTTATATGACTGTTGAGCGTAGGGCTGACAACACTACCCTCTAAAAAGAATATATCCCTTGTGTCGGAATCTGCCGGTAAGCATACGGGCATGATCCATCACGTACTATAGTGACTGAGAGTTAGTTATGATTAAAAAAATATGACTTTTATTTAATTATCAATATTATTTTTAAATAACAATAAAAGAAGAATCTGCATAAAGTATAAGCCAGTAAATCAGCTGGACAATGTGATATTGCAAAACTCTTATTGGAATCTTTCTTTCTAAAGCAGTTGTCAATTAGACCGTGATCTTTTATGCCATAAGGGCTGCACCGACGTTACTCACTTAGCACTACCCAGGAGGCCCGTGTAACTTGAAGATAAGCCACGGAAGCGAAGTAACAAAGACCCCGCAACGCTCTACGATCCTGTTAGACCAGGACCTACGGTTTAAGGTGGATTTTATTGGAATCTCAAACTGAGATACCAAACTATAAAAATATACGTCACCTAATAATGGAAACATAGGCTATGTTAAAAACAAAAACCAGTTGTCTTTCCTATCAATGTTAATTAATGAAACCTCGATCTCTATTTCTGTTACATATGCTTTATTAAGAAAACCAAAAATATACCTTTCGTTGACAAGTTTATCCGTCAAAGGATCACGGGGTTTCCTCTTCATGATATCACTTTCTGCTTTTTCGTATGCCAAAGAGATAGCCGGTACCTGTAAATAACAATATATTCTTACTAATAAATAATTTATTATTACAGGCAAATTAATTTATAAGAAGACTGTCTTGAATAGAAGGGCTATATTTGTAAACATCGTTACTTGTTTCAAGATATCATTAATTTGATCTGGAAGAGGAACACGCCCAAATAATTGCAATAATTCGTCAAATTTTTCTGTGGAACATGTATTAAATTATAGATCATAAAGCATCAGTAATAGCTTAGTTGTTGTGCCAAGGAAGTCAAAAGATTCAATGTATTTGTAATGCATCTTCTCCTCAAAATTATATATATTTATATATAATGTGTGGGTGGGTAGGAGGGTGGATGTGTATAAGACGTAATTAGTTTCAAATGATCGAGTTGTAAAATCAAACATTGCTAATTTTCGAGATACAGAGGTCCAATTTTTTTCAATATATACCAAAATGTCTTGTGGGGATTGACTAATTATTTCGACATATAGAGGGTTGAAATTTCGAGTCATGGAGGTTTTGGGGCTTGAAGGGTAGGAAACAAAACTTTTTTTCGAGTTTTGGAGGTTTTCGACTTATCGAGGTTCGCCTTAAACAGGTTCTACCTTTTATATATACACTGAAGTGACAAAAGTCATGGGATAGCAATATGCAAATTTTCAGATGGCAGTAGCATCGCGTAGAACAGGTATAAATGCGCAGTGCTTTCGCAGAGCTTTCATTTCTGTTCAAGTTATTCATGTGAAGAGGTTTTGACGTGATGATGACCGCACGACGGGAATTAACAGACTTTGAAAGCGTAATGTTAGTTGGAGCTAGACGCATGGGTCATGCCCTTTCGGAAATCGTTAGGGAATTCAACATTCCCAGATCCGCTGTGTCAAGAGTGGGCCGAGAGTATGAAATTTCAGGCATAACATCCCACCATGGGCAGCGCAGTGGTCGACCGCCTGCACTTAACGACCGAGACCGGCGACGTCTGCAAAGAGTCGTAAATTCTAACAGACAAGCAACACTGCGTCAAATAACCGCAGAAATCAATGTGGGACGTACAAGGGACTTGTCTGTTAGAACTGTGCGGAGAAATTTGGCTTTCTTGGGCTATTCCAGCAGAAGACCGACTCGAGTGCCTTTACTGACAGAACGACATCGCTTGCAGCGACTCTCGTGGGCACGTGAGCATATCGGTTGGTCCCTACATAAATGGAAAACCGTGGCCTGGTCCGATGAGTCACGATTTCAGTTGGTAAGAGCTGATGGTAATGTTCGAGTGTGGCGCAGACCCCACGAAGCCATGGACCCAAACTGTCAGCAAGGCACTGTTCAAGCTGGTGGTGGCTCCGTAATGGTGTGGGCTGTTTTTTCATGGCATGGACTTGGTCCTCGGGTGCGACTGGACCGAACATTGACTGGAAATGCTTATGTTCATCTACTTGGAGATCACTTGCAGCCATTCATGGACTTCATGTACCCAAACAACGATGGGATTTTTATGGATGACAATGCGCCATGTCACCGGGCCAAAACTGTTCGCGATTGGTTTGAAGAACATTCTGGACAATGCCAACGAATGATCTGGCCACCTAGATCGCCCGACATGAATCCCATCGAGCATTTATGGGACATCATCGAGAGGTCTGTTCGTGCCCAAAATCCTGCACCATCAACGCTTTCACAACTATGGACGTCTATCGAGACAGCATGGCTCAATATTCCTGCAAAAGACTTCCAACGACTTGTTGAGTCCATGCCACGTCGAGTTGCTGCACTTCGCCGGGCGAAAGGAGGGCCGACACGATATTAAGAGGTATCCCATGACTTTTGTCACTTCAGTGTATATATAATATATATATATATATATATATATATATATATATATATAATGTGTGGTAGGGTAGGTGGGTGGATGTGTATGGCTGTGGATGAGTGTGAGGGTAAACTTAGTTGTTGGGTGGTTGCCTGTGTTCGTACATTCCATCCAGGAAATTCTTCAATTCCTCTATCCACATTAACACCACTCATAAATTTTTAAAAAAAGTTCTCAAAGAAAGATGTAAAATACATCCATAAATTTCTAAAACAAATATTGATACCCATAGCAATCTTTCCCCAACTTTTAAGATCAACTTTTATCTCCAAAAATGTCCTCTTATCAGAAATACATCGCTAGATGTCACTTGGATTCAGTCATTGACTTCGATCAGCCATCTAGCGAGTAGAAATTAAATGTTTATAATAACATGAGGAAATGTATTTCTTGATGAAGCTATCCTCAGAATGCTATAATTAATTTGCTTAAGGTTTCAAATTTATTTCAAGTTTTGCGATTTCAAAGACGTACATCTTTTCATGAAGTTTTTGCCGTCCTACCTTTGTATTTTTATGTTTTTCAATGATTTTTAGTATCGTTGTTGCAGCTAATGCGCACATCGGATATTGAACAAGTTAGTTTTTTTCTTTATGTAATGTTATAATGGTTTTGTTATACTATTTGCGCTTAGTGAAAATTGATAGTAGTTCTAGGGCGTTCAAAATGGTCGTGTTTCTAATTCACTCATTGTATGCTTTTCTTTTCGCGCTCATGAATTGTATGTAAACTGAAGTGACAAAAGTCATGGGATAGCAATATGCAAATTTTCAGATGGCAGTAGCATCGCGTAGAACAGGTATAAATGCGCAGTGCTTTCGCAGAGCTTTCATTTCTGTTCAAGTTATTCATGTGAAGAGGTTTTGACGTGATGATGACCGCACGACGGGAATTAACAGACTTTGAAAGCGTAATGTTAGTTGGAGCTAGACGCATGGGTCATGCCATTTCGGAAATCGTTAGGGAATTCAACATTCCCAGATCCACTGTGTCAAGAGTGGGCCGAGAGTATGAAATTTCAGGCATAACATCCCACCATGGACAGCGCAGTGGTCGACCGCCTGCACTTAACAACCGAGACCGGCGACGTCTGCAAAGAGTCGTAAATTCTAACAGACAAGCAACACTGCGTCAAATAACCGCAGAAATCAATGTGGGACGTACAAGGGACTTGTCTGTTAGAACTGTGCGGAGAAATTTGGCTTTCTTGGGCTATTCCAGCAGAAGACCGACTCGAGTGCCTTTACTGACAGAACGACATCGCTTGCAGCGACTCTCGTGGGCACGTGAGCATATCGGTTGGTCCCTAGATGAATGGAAAACCGTGGCCTGGTCCGATGAGTCACGATTTCAGTTGGTAAGAGCTGATGGTAGGGTTCGAGTGTGGCGCAGACCCCACGAAGCCATGGACCCAAACTGTCAGCAAGGCACTGTTCAAGCTGGTGGTGGCTCCGTAATGGTGTGGGCTGTTTTTTTCATGGTATGGACTTGGTCCTCTGGTGCGACTGGACCGAATATTGATTGGAAATGCTTATGTTCATCTACTTGGAGATCACTTGCAGCCATTCATGGACTTCATGTACCCAAACAACGATGGGATTTTTATGGATGACAATGCGCCATGTCACCGGGCCACAACTGTTCGCGATTGGTTTGAAGAACATTCTGGACAATTTGAACGAATGATCTGGCCACCTAGATCGCCCGAGATGAATCCCATCGAGCATTTATGGGACATCATCGAGAGGTCTGTTCGTGCCCAAAATCCTGCACCATCGTTTCGCTTTCACAATTATGGACGCTTAATTATGGACGTCAACGCTTTCACAATTATGGACGTCTATCGAGACAGCATGGCTCAATATTCCTCCAGAAGACTTCCAACGACTTGTTGAGTCTATGCCACGTCGAGTTGCTGCACTTCGCCGGGCGAAAGGAGGGCCGACACGATATTAAGAGGTATCCCATGACTTTTGTCACTTCAGTGTATATATATATACATAAATGGCGGTGAGTGTGTATGTGTTACGAGGACTTTCAGAAGCCTTCCCCATCAATAACATTTAAAAGATTAAGAATAAAATCAAAATGCCATAAATTCGGAATAGAGTTTTCGAACGATAATTCCGGCGATAACTAACCGTTTGGTTAGAGTTATCGTCTGGAATCAGAATCGTCTGGAACAATCTATCAGCATTGTTCTTTGCTTTAAAATATCGCTGGAAAATAAACAATGAATTTAAGGCTATATTTTTGGGCTTTTCGAAGAAAAAGACTCTTCTTCGATCAATAAAATAGATGTGAGAAACATGATTTAATATTTCTACATGTAAAATAAGTGGCATAACTAATAATAAAGTGAAAAGTGGCCAAGTTTGAATTTGGCAGCGAAATTATTAAAAAAATAAATAAAATATTAAAAAATATATATCCAACAAAGATATAATTTATATTATATCTAAAGTAGTATCTCATATTTTAAAGTAAAGCCCCTACCCCCAAAGAACTACCACAAATGTTTAAGTCCCTCTATAGTTATTTTCAATAAAATTATAAAATCTGGTTTAAAGCCAGATCTAACGATCTTGACCAGCTAATGCCAAATTATGTTTCTCAGCATAAAAATATTTGCAGATTGTTGTGTGAAAAAGTTTTGGTATGTGAAAAATGGAAGTATGTAATTAGAATTGATGCGGCTTGAATATGATTGTATGACTGGAATAAAAAAAAATCAACGCATTACTGAATTAGAGGAAGAAAAGACAAAAATTGTTGCTTCAGAGAAAATAGGGAAGGTTTTTGTAAAGGTTTTATGATTATTATTGGATTCGCTTATAACGGAAAACATGAAAAAAAAGCAATATATATATTCAAAATTAACACAAATTATTAATAGAAATGTGTTTCAACAGCTATTTTCAAAGAAGACAGCGCTCAAACCACTTACTGAAACATTCTTAAATGCATTAAGTTCCATTAGGATAAGGTTACCAGTCATATATCTAAATTTACTGCCCTATATTTGAAAAGTAATATGAGAAATGAATCCAGAAATGAGGTTATTCCATTTAAATGCACTCTTGCCAAGTTCTGCGACATGTCTGCTATTGATTAGTGTACATTTGCACTTTTAAGAAAAGATCTTTATAAATGGCATCCACAAACATGATTTTTACTCTAAAGAATATTTACTGTGGAAATATTTTCTACAGAGAGAATTACTCTTTTATCTTGTAAATCAAGATGTGTTGTGATGTGCTATCAGACTGCACATAGTAGAATATAAAAAATTATCTTTATATATAAATATATATATAAAGATATATACACTCATGTCCATAAATTAAGGATAATTCAGAATCACACAGAAATTGAACTCTAAAATAAAAATTTCACCTGTAGAATTATCACACACATCTTGAAGAAGAATATGCAAATTACAGGAAACCACCAGATGGCGCGGATAGTACGTCACAATGGCGAGAGTGTAAGAGAGGGGTATATAAGGAATGGTGGCAAAGAAGTAAAATTGTTCACAAGCGCTTTAAAAGCCTTTCAATGCAATAACCGCATAGTTAGGGCACAAAGGAAGCATTTGGATGATTTTTTACGTGGTAGAATTATCGGACGACTGGAATGTGGACGTACCCAGCTGGAAGTATCCGAGGAACTTAGAATCACCCAGAGTGTCATCTCCAGGCTTTGGCAGCTATTCCAAGATGATGGTAATGTGAGTAGATGTTACAACACACGTCGCCCCCGAGTTACAACGCCGCATGAGGACCGGTATTTAACAGTTACTACCAAAAGAAACAGACGGAGCACAGCATCAGACCTGTCTCGTCAGCTCTCTTCAGCTACCGGTACGACAGTTTCAAGGCAGACCGTGTACAGACGCTTAGGGCACATTGATCTATATGCTCGTAGGCCTGTCAGATGTGTTCCACTTACCGCAACTCATTGTCGCCTGCGATTACCCTGCAGTAGAGAGCATGCATTGTGGACACCGCAACAGTGGTTCTGTGTGATGATTTCCTACGAGTCCAGGTTTAGTTTGCAGTCTGATTCTCGCCAGACTTTCATATGGAGAGCGCCAGGTACCCGTTACCACCAAGAGAGCACCATTGAACGACACCGTTATGGTGGTGCAGGATGGCTCGTTTGGGGAGGAATTATTCTTGGTTCCAGAACTGACCTGCATGTTCAGAGTGTAACGATGACAGGCCACATCTATCGGGATGTCATTCTGGAACATTCTGGATGTCATTCTGGAACATTCTGGATGTCATTCTGGAACATTCTGGATGTCATTCTGGATGTTTGTTTCGGGGTGCATGGGGGCTGAATTTCTGTTTATGGATGACAACGCCCGCCCTCACCGTGCAAACATTGTAGACGAATGCCTTCAATTGGAGGATATCACCCGTACGGATTGGCCAGCATACTCACCGGACTTGAATCCAATAGAGCATGTGTGTGATATGCTTGGCCGACGAATTGCAGCCCGTCAACCCACTTCCACCTGTCAACCGGAACTTCGGAGGGCATTGCTTGATGAGTGGTGTAATATTCCCCAAGATCAGATTGATAATTTGATACTCAGCATGCCTAGGCGTTGTAAGGCCTGTATTGCATCTTCCGGGAGACATACTCCATATTAATCATCATACTAACAATGTTATACTGTTTTTTGTAAATAGGTTCTTTTTTTAAATTTGCTCCAGGGAGTAAAAATCGCAATTTTTATTAATTATGTCAAACATATAGCATCTGTTTTGCTCTTTACCTTTTGCTTAATAAATAGACTTTACAAATAAGTCAAATTTGTTTTGCTTCTGTCTCTTTCGTTGCCTGAACTTCATTATCCTTAATTTATGGATATGAGTATATATATATATATATATATATATATATATATATATATATATATATATATATGTATGTATGTATGTATGTATGTATATGCATATAAATATATATAAAAATAATTTTTTAAATAATTAAGATAATTTTTAGATAATTTTTTAGAGAGAGAGAAAGTGAGATAAGCCAAGAGATTAATGTGTGCATATATACAATAATTTAAAAATCAATGTTGTTTATTATTATTTTTAAATTAATGTTTGTTTCTTGAGTATAGATAAAATCGAAAATCCTAAACAATTCTTCTTCTTCAATGGCGCAACATCCCCATGATGGGCCAAGGACTTCTGACAGATTCCGAAAACAAAAGATGCTTTTCGTTTTACGGGGTAGGCTTGCCGTCCGACGCTGAACCCTATTAGACCTGGACCTACAGTTTAAAGTGGATTCCGAACCACTGCAAACATCCATAGCATCGCCGGGACTCGAATTCGAAACTTACGGGATCTAATGCAAGAGCGCTGGCCACTTGGCCATGAGGCCCCTAAAAAATTATTAGTAGTCATTTTTTATTTATATAAAAATAGATTTTTTTTTGTTTGAAATACTACATTTTTAGAAACTGCTGTTCAAAAATCGTTTTGACTTTACTTGACTTGACTTGGTGCTTTGAGATGTATACTCGCAGATGCTACTTTATCTCAATTTATCCAAAAGCTTTTTTTAAATACTACGGTTAATAGAATTTTAGATTCGTCTGGTTTTATCACCATGCTGTTAATATTCACAAAAAAGTACGAAAATAAAAATATTTTAAATAATAAATGAATCAAAACTTATTATGCAAATAATGTAAAAGTTACAAAACTATTAGATCTAATTTTTTTTTTTTAGGATTTATTATTTTTATTTGGGCCATTACTAAAAACTAGGTTAAAATTCTACTAAGTTCTTTTTAACTACATAGTAAGAAAATAAAAAAATTAAATAATAAATGAATTAAAACTTATAATACAAATAATGCCAAAGTTAAACTACAAAACTACGAGAACTGATTATTTTCTTTAGGATTTGTTATTTTTTATTTGGGGCAATACTAAAAACTAGAATAAAATTCTACAAAGTTCTTTTTAACTAAATAAAATTATAACTTCTAAAAATCTAATTAGCCATAAAATAAAATTAAACAATCTAAAACTGCATCAGTTAAAAAAAATTAACTGTCTCCATTTGTACAGATATAATAAATTGTTTGTAAATGTTTAATGTAACGAGTTTAAATTATTTTTTTTAATTATCTCTAGGAACGTTTTTGAAAATGATAAAAAAAAAAGTATTTTGTTCACGGTGAACTTCTAATTTTTTTCAGCTTGTTTTAAGTGTTCTAATAAAATTCATTTTTCCTCTTAATTTCTTGGCAGATTTTGTCTTAATTAAATTTACCAAAATAAAAATTTTGTAACTACACAGAAGCTGAAACATACTGCTGCGTAAAAGTAAAAATACAACCCACTTTATCATAAGAATAGCTCTTTATACGTAACGCTTAGAAAATATCATATATTATTTTGTTGAGGACATTTATAACAATTTTGTAATTTTTCTCAAGCAGCTGTTACTTTTTTATTCTCTATTAAATATTTCTACTTGATTAGTATCAGATTGGGAAAAGCATATGAAGGAATTAGTACTTATTGACTAATTAGTATTTAATGTTTTGAAATTTTCATTTTGATTAAGTGGATTCATTAAACTAACAATAAACACTATAAAATGTTATTTTGTTGAGAACATTTATAAAAATTTTGAATTTTGAATTTCGAAAAATTTTGAGTAATTAGTAATTAGTGTTTAATGTTTAGAAATCTTTCTTTCACGTTAAGTAAATTCATTAAATTAACAATAAACAGTATAAAATATTATTTTATTGAGAACATTTATAATAATTTTGTAATTTTTCTCAAGCAGCTGTTACTTTTTTATTCTCTATTA
This sequence comes from Caerostris darwini, assembly GCA_021605075.1. Classification (NCBI taxonomy): domain Eukaryota; kingdom Metazoa; phylum Arthropoda; class Arachnida; order Araneae; family Araneidae; genus Caerostris; species Caerostris darwini. The sequence goes on along the minus strand of BPLQ01006433.1, from coordinate 671,130 downwards.
AATATTTCTACTTGATTAGTATCAGATTGAGAAAAGTATATGAAGGAATTAGTACTTATTGACTAATTAGTAATTAGTACTTAATGTTTAGAAATCTTTCTTTTCCTTTAAGTGGGTTCATTAAATTAACAATAAAAATTTTAAAATATTATCTTATTGCAGTAACAATAGAAAAATAAAGTAAAAACCAATGAAAGGAAAATACTTGCTTCTTTTATTTATCTCTCAACAAAAATGAGATCTGAAATCTCGTAGGAATAAAGCATAATTAAGAGATCATTAAGAAATAACTACCAGATTCGAAGAACAATTTTTATTATTACTACTCTCATAAAAATATATTTTTTTTTTTAAAAAAAGGCAAATCCTTCAAACGCTCCAATTCATATGAGAATTTCAAAAAAAGAAAGAAAGAAAATAACTACCGAAGTGAAATTCTTTCAATTATTTTAAATTTTATTTTTATTTTTATTATTATTAAAAATCTTAATAATAATAAATTCAATTTTATTTTAGGCAAATAAAAAAATTTTATTTAAAAATTTTTTAAATTTTAATTTTAATTTTTTTTTTTTTATTATTATTTAAAGTTTTATTTAATAAAATTTATTATTTATTTATTTATTATTTTATCTTTCAATTTTTTTTAAAGAAAAACTTTCCATTGTTATCAGAAATGGCACAGAACAAATAGCTATAACTTTTAACAACAGTAAATTGGCAAAATGAAGCATTTCGAATCTTTTTTACTGCAAATGACTGCTGCAGATACTCTCAGAGTGATTAATCCCGTGACCAGTAAAGCAAAAGAAGGAAAGAGTACACGGCAATATATCTCTCCACACAAACAACAGTGAAAGAACAAAAAATTGGAAATTTATTTCCGGAGTGAAGGCTTAAAAAAGCGAGCCGAAATACTGAGCAAGAGGTAAAAGAGATTAATGTCTCTGATCATCACCTTCACCCTTCTAAGAACTAGTTGACACTTTTTGGATGACGGCTTTAGCTTTCGTTAAGGCATAACTCACAACTTTGACCATTTTTTTTCTTCTTATAGCAATTGGAACAAAGTATTTCGATTCGATACTTTTCTTAGTAAATAATGGTTATTATTAGCTGCATGGGAACATGATATGTTGAATTTTTTTTAATAAAACAAATTAATTTTTGAAGATTGAGGTGCAACCACACATTATGCAAAATAAATATATCAATTATAACTAATTCCTGCAAAAATAAAATTTTAATTTAAAAAATTAAAATCCTTTCACGAATTTCAATTTATGATGTGTGAACATACTTCTCTGGACGAATACACATGAAATAATGGACCAATGTTACCAATATTACCGATGTGTGAACATACTTTTCTGGGCGAATACACATGGGATAATGGACCAATGTTACCGATATGGGAACATAGTTTACTGGACCAATACACACGGTCCAATGTTCAATAATGAATAATGTCAATAATGAATTTATGGAGCAATTAGTCAGAATACAACAAGAACGGGAGTCCTGCTCTTTAGGGTTCCACTTGTTTATGCGGCGATTTTTTTTCCCTAGCGGTTTCGCCAAGTTCCCACCAAAACAAACAAAAATGACCCCAGTGGTTACAAAATACTGCAGTTTGTTCGACTTCAATTGGTGCGGAAAAGACGAAATCGGAACCCTAAAGTACAGAATCCCCACAAGAACTATCAAATTCAATAGCGACAAGAAAATAACAAAATTTAATAACTCTATAATTTCATGAAGGAGCAATTGTTCAAATACAAGATGCACCACCCAATTCAAACAGAGAAGTCGTTGAAATGATGGCTAAATTAACATTTATGAACATAAACTAACCGTTAGGTTATTGTAGATTAACATGGAGATCCTTGGCCGCGTAGCGACCACTAGCTCCTTCACTGTAAAATGTTGAAACATAGCGGTGGTCTCATGCTCTTTGAGTTAATAAGAAAAACAGATAATTAAATGCCCTTTTTTTAAGAAAGATTTATTTATTTAATAAAATGAAAAAATGAAAAATAACAAAAATTTCAAAAGTATAGATGTTGATGAAATCAATTGCATGTAAAAAAAATAATAATAATAATAAAAATAAAATAGAAGCGAACTTTTTTCATCTAGGCAGTTGTAAGGAATTAATTTAAAATATTTAGAACAGTGCGAGGTCTTTTGCTATGTTTGCGGGAAGAAATATCGTAATCGTAATTTTGTAGGATTATTGATGTTTCGCATGTCATTATAGAATTTAGTAGAAATTTTGTGAATAAATTGTCTTAAACTTGGAATCGAGAGAGCTCGTCTAATATCGTCATTACGAAAGTACCAGGGTGAATTCGTTAACATTCTGAGAGTTTTGTTCTCAAGCCTTTGAATAATTTCAAAATTTGTACGAGCAACAGAACCCCAAACTGGGCTTGCATAAGCTAATACTGGACGAAGATAAGAGAGATATATTAGAATTTTGAGATTAAGAGGTAAAGCTGAATTTCTATTGATTAAAGGATGGAGAATTCTAAATTGAGTATTGAATATATTTCTAAGGTTGTAGATATGAGATCTGTAGTTAAGTTTACTATCAAGAATAATTCCTAAGTACTTAGTTTCTTTCGACCAGGTGATATAATTATTATATATTTTAATATTAGGAGGGTTATAGGATTTTTTGCAAATGAAAAGAACTGCTCCAGTCTTGTCTACATTTAATTTTATCTTCCAGTTAATGAGCCATTTTTCTAAATCAATGATATAATTTTGCAAATTTTCCTGGATAGTGCAAGTTTTTCGGCCTTGCGTTAAGATTGCAGTGTCGTCAGCATACAAACTAATTTTGATATTGTTCTTTTGTGGAATATCGTTGATAAAGATATTATAGAGGAAAGGAGCTAGAATAAAAAAATAGTCTGTTTATAATCTGAAAGCCAGACAGTTCAAAATGAACTACAGAGCACGTGACTTGATAGTGGCCAATCGTTATATTCAGCAAGTTTATTGCCAGTTTTAAAATGCACGCAAATGAAATCAAGTGAAAATCAGTACTTATTTTAAATTCAAGTTTTTTAAATGTAACTTTCTCGTGTTGTTGAGGAGATTAATCTTTTTTAAATAATAGCTTAACTTATACGCATACTTACTTTTTATTTCATAGTTTCACTTTTTATAGCTTCAGTTTTTTGCAAACGACAAGCACCTTTTACCACAACAATATCATGTTCACACATGATAATAATTTTTCCCTATATATATATATATTTATATGCATTTCTATATTCTTCTGTTTCTATTCAGATGCTCTTTCTCTATGCTTCGTTAGAAAAAAAAATTTAGTCACATATGTGGTGAGATAATAGAGAGTTTTTGCATACCGTACGTTAGTTACTGTAGGACGTCCGTTAGCTTTTTCTCCCTAGCGCGCATGCTCAGAGGAAACATTATTACAGATACGCATGCGCAGTTTCCTATGAGCATGCGCGCTAAGGAGAAAAAGCTAACGGACGTCCTACGGTAACTAACGTACGGTATGCAAAAACTCTCTAATAATTGAAACAACAGCGTGCACAGTTGTTAAAACAAAAGTATAATCTTAATAGCGTGATGATTTTTTTTTTTTTAAGTTTTAGGCATTTTTTATGTTAAAGACAGTTTCCTTTCTCAAAATTCCTAATTATTTAAAAAAATTAGTGATTTATCCCTATAATCACAAAAATTTATAGGATCAATTCAAGAAATCCTTAAATTCAATTATTTTTTAAAAATTCCTAATTGCATTCAATCGATTATCAGAAACAATTTTTAATGGCAGTTTATTGATAAAAATTAGGAATTTATCCTTATTATATCAAACAATTAGGAAATAAATACAAAAATCCCTAAATCCATTTTTAAAAAAATTCCTAATTAAATTTAATCGACAATCAGAAACAGTTTTTAATTGCAGTTTATCTATAAAAATTAGTAATTTGTCCCTATTATCTCGCAAAATTATAGAATCAATCCAGAAAATTCCGAAATTAAATTATTTAAAAAAATTAATAATTACATTCGATCCACAATTAGAAACAATTTTTAATGGCAGTTAATCAATAAAAATTAGAAATTTATCCCTATTATCTCGAAAAATTATCGAATCAATCCAAAAATCCCTAAATCTAATTAATCCCCAAAAAATCCCTGATTCATTCAATCCACAATCAGAAACGATTTTTTTAATGGCGGCTTATCTATAAAAATTAGGAATTATTTCGAAAAATGAAATAATCAATCCAAAAAATCCCTAAACCAATTATTTTTAAAATTTCCTGATTACATTCAATTAATAATCAGAAACAACTTTTAATGGCGGCTTATCTCTAAAAATTAGGGATTTATTCCTATTATCTAGAAAAATTATAGAATCAATCCAAAAAAAAATCACTAAATCCAATTTTTAAAATTTCCTAATTACATTCAATCGACATTCAGAAACAATTTTTAACGCAGTTTATCTATAAAAATTAGGGGCTTATCCTTATTTTTTCGAAAAATTATAGAAACAATCCAAAAAACTCTTAATTCCAACTATTTTTTTAAGTTATTAATTGCATTCAGTCGACAATAAAACAATTTTTTAATAGCGGCTTATCTATAAAAATTAGGAATTATCTAAAAAAATTAGGGAATCAATCCAAAAAATCCCTAAATCCAATTATTTTTTAATCAATTATTTTTTAAAGTCCTTATCTAAAAATTAAAAAAAAATACTTAAGACCAATTTTTTAAAAAATCCCTAATTGCATTCAATTGACAATTAAAAACAATTTTTAATCCAGTTTGTCTATAAAAATTAGGGATTTATCCAAAAAATCTCTAATTCTAATTATTTCCCAAAATCCCTGAAACCATTTTTTTAATGGCGGTTAATCAAAAAATTAAGTAATCAATACAAAAAATCCCTAAATCCAATTATTTTTAAAAAAATATCTAATTCCAATTATTTTTAAAAATTCCTAATTAAATTCAATGGACAATCAGAAACCATTTTTAATCCAGTTAATCAATAAAAATTAAGGGTTTATCCTTATTATACCAAAAAATTAGGGAATGAAATAAAAAAATCCTTAAATCAAATTATTTTTAAAAATCCCTAATTGCATTTAATGGACAATCCGAAACCATTTTTAATGCAGTTAATGCATTAATTAATTATATTTATTTTTTTAAGAAACGTCTAAATCCAATTATTTAAACAATTGCTAATTGCATTCAATTGACAATCAGAAACAATTTCTTAATGACTGCTTATCTATAAAAATTAGGTATTCATCCTCAAAAAAAATTATCGAATCAATCCAAAAAATCCCTAAAAGAATTATTCCCCAAAAAAATCCCTGATTCATTCTGTCCACAACGAGAAACATTTTTTGTTAAATGGCGGCTAGAGAGGAGTGAGTGAAGTGGGCAATGCATATTTACCATGTCAGTCCCGAGATCGATGCAGAGGATGGTGACGGTTCCCAGGGGCAAGGGGACGTCGGCCAGGATGAAGAGGAGGAAGGGAGAGATTTCGGGGATGTTACTCGTCAGGGTGTAGGCGATCGATTTCTTCAAATTGTCGAAGATCAGGCGACCTGCAAGCGTTAACAACAGCTACATAACATTTATCTAATAAGCAACAATTAACTAAAAGGTATTCCATCTCAAAAGCATGCTGTAATGATGAAATTAAGAGAATTAAATATTAAGAAAACATATGGAATTAAGAGAATTAAATATTAAGAAAATAAATGATCAATTAAAAGAGATGTATACAACATTGAGGGACATTTGCAAATCAATAATATCTATATCTTTTATTTAAATAATTTCTGTGATGTTGAAAAATTGTAGATGAATGTGAATAATTTAATTCACAAACATGTATATGGTAATTATGTATCATATCAAACAAACAAACAAATTTATAAAGACATTAAGACAATTTTTGACAAAATTAAGCATTTTTGTTACTTATTTCTTTTATTTTTATTCTTAAGCATTTTTTTTTTCCTATAATTTCCTATATTTTTAAATATTTTTTTCAAATATTTGTACACGAAAATTTTACTAAAAAATTATAGTTGCATTTAAAATAATAAGTTCAAATAATTTAAAGCAACTTTTTACATAATTTATTTATAAATAAAAGTATGATATTAAAAAATAATTAAAAAGTAAAAATTATTAATTATTTTATATATTATTATATCTTATTTTATGTAATTAAAATATTTAAAAGAAATATAAGTATTATATATAAAAGTATATTATTGTATAAAAAAACTTTTTAGAATCATATTTTAAGATTTTTAAGAATCAAACGTATATTTTAAGATTTTTTTTTTTTCTTTAAGAATTTTTTGAACATTCTTTAAATTATTTGATTCAAACGTATATATTTAGACGTATAAAATTAATATTAAATGACGTAAAAAAAATATTTAAAAAATATTCATTGTATACTTAGAAAAGTAAAATTCATCATATGGAACTAGCAGTTATAAATTATTTAATACTTTTTTAATAATGGGATTTTTTTTTAAATTATTAATTGTTCAACCGCTTAATAATAATAATTTGATAAAAATAATATTCATAAAAAAAATTAACATAACAGAAATTGTCATATTTTTTATAAAAACAGGAAAATAAAACAGAATAAAAAAATCATAATATCGTTTATTTTGCTTATTTTATTCACTTAAAGTTCATATTGCTTATAGTTATTATTCGAAGAAACTTATGTAACCTTCAAATTTAAATCTTTAGTTATTTTAAAATCTTAATTATTATTACCTTTATTATTATTAAATCTAAATCTCTATTTTAAAAATTAAGATGATTAACTGTCTGAAAAAATAAGTCTTTTGATGGTTAATCGAGTAACCGATAAACAAGTTTTCTCGGTTATTTATAATTCAGCTAGAATTTGCTGGTAGCAACATTTGTTATTTACATAGATATAATTATCTTGTATAAGTTAGTTAGTAAACTGCACGTTATTCATCAGGTGAATAAACAGATAACATTGTTACCTTCTTCAACGCCAGTAACTATGGAAGCAAAATTGTCATCTAAAAGAATCATGTCGGCAGCTTGCTTGCTTACGTCACTTCCGGCAATACCCATAGCAACACCTAAAATAGAAATCATTTAAAAATTTTAACACATATAAACAAATTATTTTTAAAAATAATATTGGAAACCTTGCATGAATATTCTAAACCAACAATTCAATTCTTTTTTATATGCTTATAATAGCCATCCAGATGAATTAAGATGCATATCTATCATAATTTTGTTGCGGATACAGCTAATTACATCCAGGTTGACCACTTTAATGCATCTCAAAGACCAAATTTTAGTTTAGCGATCACCATCAACAGACAGATCTAACATTTCTTTGATTTGGTTTGGTTTGGTTTGTCACTCTAAAGGAAAAGGGGGTAGCTTCTGTTGTGATGGTTTGTTTTTCGCTCTATGCTCATTTTTTGCACACTTTAGACTAATTGGATCGGGACCTACAGTTTAATGTGGATTCCGAACCAATAACAAATATCCATGCCATCGCCAGAATTCAAGACTAAAGCCGTGTGGTACCAAACACCAGAGTGCTAGCCAATTGATCATCAGGCCGCAACGAAGAGATTGAAGAGATTGGATAGGGTGTATTGTCGACCAAAACATCCCATATCAAGCTAACTCAGTCTCAACCCACTAAAATATAGCCATTTTAAACTTATTTAAGGTTTCGTTTGGTTTATCAGTCTACGGTCATTTTTTGCACACACTGGTCTAATTAGGTCAGGAACCTACAATTTAATGGGGATTCCAGATCCCAAACAAACATCCATTCCATCACCGGGATTCGAACCTGAAGCCTGTGGTACTAAAGGCCAGAGCGTTACTCAATTGGCCATCAGGCCGCTAAACTGATTAAAAGCCTCATAGCCAAATGATTAGCCCTCTGATTAATATCTCTATAGTACAGGTTTCGGGTTCGTGTTCCAGCGATGTCATGGATGTTTGTAGTGGTTCGGAATCCACTTACACCGAACGTTTCAATCTATCATGTCTATAGGGTTGACAACCCTACCTCGTAAATAGAAAGCATCTCACGTTTCGGAGATGGCAGAATCCCTTGGCCACCATAAAGCTGCCGCGCCACTGAAGAAGTAGAAACTTATTTAATTTTTACGAATTTCTTATGTATTTCAATGTTATCTTTGTCTTATATTTAAGCATTACTACTATTATGTATTTCTATATTACGATTCTTATTTATTTAAATTCCCAGTTCTGAAGTATTTAAATCTGACGGCTTTAATTTGATCTAATTTACAATTATGGTAAAAAAAAATTCTACACTCACATTTTTATGAATAAATTAACTTTGAAAAAATACATTTAAAAAAATGAGATGCACTTCTGCTAAAATTGGTACTTAATAAGTGTGTATAACAGTAAATATTCTTGTAATCAAGTTGGGAACGATCAAAGATGCCATAAAATCTTCACTTCTACGATTATTGCTTCGGTTACAAATTCTTCTGTAACAAAATAATATCCAAAAATAATAATATCATATGTTTTCAATAATAATTATTCCTCTTAATCACCACTTAAAGAAATTCTACAAAAGTACTCTTCTGTAGGACTATCATTTTTTTATCAAAATTGTTCAGGCAGTTACGGTTGAGGCTTTTAACCGACAAATATGATAATTTTATGCACTTAACTTTAAAAGCGGATTTAAAACTCTGACTCTACATAATTTGAAATAAAATTCACTGAGTACTTCGCTATTTTATCCCATTAGGAAGAATAATGCTTTACTATGTTTTCGGCTTAGGTGAAACACGGAAAACATTTGCGTGGTGTATTTAAAGAAGTGAGAAGCAATTTAAAAAGTTTGGGGGTTAAAACTTTTGCCTATTATAACTACTTTTGAAATGTACGCAGAGAAAGCTTTCCTTTTACCGAAACAATTTCGAAAACGCATGTAAATTAATGGACATTTTGTTTGTTTTAAACATTTTCGTTTTTCAGGATTGATTATCCTTTATTTAGAATCATCTTTCAAAAAACAGCGAAATGAAACAAGTATCAAATAATGTATTAAAATGAAAAATAATAAATTTTCAAAGTATAAGAATATTTCGTTTATTTCGTTTTAAAATAATTCACACAGATATTAAATGATATTGCTTTTAATTTTGAAGATGGAAGAAATGTGCACATTTATATTGATATTTCCTATGTAATGAAATAATTGAATATTTGATTTTATAGATTAATAAAAAATTAAATAAATTTTATTTTGTTGATAGCAAGTTTCAATGGCTTTTATTCTATTTTCATGGTCTAAATTAATAATTATAATAATTTTTTTCTTATTGATACTTATAAAATTAATTCCTTTGATATGAACGAAATTTTGTAGTTGCTGAACTTTGAAATCAAAAAAGAATACGAGAAAGAGAAGACTCAAAAATTTTGTCAATAAATTTAATTATCAATTGTTTTTAAATGATTTTCATAAAAGAAGGTCATAACAGAGGTCATTCATGAATGAAATCCCAAAATCAGAGTAACTCAGGTATGCCACAGAGCTGAGCGAAATTTTGTAGATAAAGTTAGTTATCTGTTGTTATTGTTATTTAAATGATGGTCATTAAAGAAGGTCATACCAGAGGTCATCCGTCACTGACATGACAAACCTGTAGAAAATTCAGCGTATCTCAGGTTCATAGCAGAGAACCTACGACATTTTGCCATCACATTTTGGAATGAACATCACTAGATGCGATTTGGTTTGGAAAGTTGGTTTCTTTTCCTCCTCTATATCTTGCCTATTGTATTAAATTTGTAACCTACATATCAGCGATATATCTACATATCTACGTTCTATTAAGATATATTCGTGGGCCAATTTATGATTTGGTTTGGTGAAATTTCGCTTATTAAAATTGGAATAATGGCATTTATGGCAAAAATGGGCATTTATTTAATTTAATTATTCTTAGAATAATTTTGATTATTCGTAATCTTTCTCAAAAAGAATTTTTCTTAATTTGCGCATTAGTTCAAGAAGGAGAGAAATACAAAAGATGGGAAATAACTAACAATATTAGTCTGAAATTAAAACTGATGTTGCGCATTACATGCAAAATTAGCTACTATTGGACCAGACAACTGGCTGTGACATTTTAATAACATTAGCTATGTTAACAAAGAAGTATCATTTGCAGGAAATAAACAGTCAGCTTCACATTATGAGCATAAATAAAGATTAGAATGGTGGTGAAAGACCTTGAATAATTCAGCAGCTGCGGATAAAATGTTGTCAACTGCAAACCTCTTTTTCATTGTCAGGATAAAATTAGTTTTTTTTTATTTTCTAAGTAAAAGGAAATAAAGACGAAAAAAGTAAAGCGAAAGTAAAAACGAGAACAGCTTTCAACAAGCATGAATACCTTCTTGATAGTATTATTCCTAAATTTTGTACAAGTATTCATTTACTATAGATGGGATTGGTTTATTTTAAAAGAAATCCTATGTAAATGGATAGCTTTTTAAATTTATTTTTGGGCCTTTTGAACAACAAACAAAGCAGGAAGATTGATGTTTTTCAACAGGATATTAGGTAAAATTACCTGATGTTAAATAAAGTTTCTTAATATAATTATTGGATTTAAGCAAAAGAAGAAACTGCTTCTACTCCTTTTGAAACAGAAGCGTGTAATGGTAGTTAAGCACTTTTTATAAAAGAACCGCGACAACTTAGAGAAATTAATGCCATCCATTAATTTAAAAAGAATATCTCCAAAAGGTATATTATCCTCGTTCTGCTTCGGTTTCAATGGTGGGATATTCCAGATGAGGGATTTAGCATGCTCATTCTCAGCTATTAACAAGGAAATTTTCATTCTCTTCTTATGTAGAACTTCGAACTAACTAAATTCTGACCGTAAAGACTTCGATGGAAAAAAATAAATATAAATGCCCAAACAAAGCAATAAGAATGAACATTCAAATGATTGAATTCATCATTATTATAAAATATAAATATATTATTAAACATTTATAAAATAATAAATGGTCACATATCGCGTTTTTAATCTTCACACATCTTCGTTACACATCTTTCATGCAAGAGAACGAACGAGTCAAAATTTCATTTCGTAATTAATTCCAGAAGCAACGCTTGGAGATAACTCTTTCATTCAACAAACGAGCAGGGAAAGACAACTCCGTTTCTTAGTTAACGTTTGGAAGTATTCATTTATCCAAAAACAAACGAGACAGACTCTTCCTTTTCTTAATTAATGCCTGAACTAATTTTTGGAGGTATCTGTTTCATACAAAAATCGAAAAAGATAGGTAGCTTCATTTATTAATTAACGTGAGAATGCTTGAAGGTACCTCTTTCACTCAACAAACGAGCAGAACAGGCAAATCCACTTCTTAATTAACCCTAGAAATAACGCTTAGCATGCCTCTTTCATTCAACAAATGACAAGTAGCTTCATTTCTTAATTAATGCAAGAACTAATGCTTGTAAGTACCTCTTTCTTTAGAAAAACCGAACAAGATAAGTAGCCCCATTTTTTAATTAACGCAAGAATGCTTGAAGGTACCTCTTTCACTTAACAAACGAGCGAGACAGGCAGTTCCATTTCTCAATTAATCCTAGAACCAATGCTTGGAGGCACATTTTTCATGCAAGAAACGAACGAGACAGGCAGCTCCATTTTTTAATTAACCGTAAAATTAATGCTTGGAAGTACTCATTCAATCAACAAACAAACGAGACAGGCTGAACTCTTTCTTAATTAATGCAAGAACTAACGCTTAATAGTACTCCCTTCATTCAAAAAAAGCAGCGATATAGGTTGCTCCATTTCTTAATTAACGCAAGAATGCTTGAAAGTACCTCTTTCATTCAACAAACGAGCAAGGCGAGCAGATCTATTTCTTAATTAAATCTAAAATTAACTCTTGAAAGTATTCATTCATTCAGTAAACAAACGAGACAGGCTCCGTCCTTTCTTAATTAATGCAAGAAATAGCGCTTGGAGGTACCACGTTTGTTGAACAAATGAATGAGACAGGCAGCTCCATTTCTTAAAAAACATCTTTTATGTAACAAATGAACGAAACCGAATCCCATTTTTTAACTAAAGCGAGAACTAACTCTTGAAGATCTATACATCTTTCTTGAAATAAATGTAAGAGTTTCCCTTTTTTTTTGCGGGAAAATGAGAAAAAAAAAAAAACACAGCCACCAAATTGGAACTAGTTCTTTCCTACAGCAAACCTTTTAACTAAATTGTTGCTATGATGCTATGGTTAGTCATGCCTCAAACAGCTTTTGCACATTCTGTTGCCAAATTCTAAATCTGTGATGTTTTTCATATCCTATAGTGCTAATTTTAGAAAATCCCAGAAAAGGTCACCTTTTTAACAAAAGTCTTTTCAATAAATTCAAGGACCAACTGTTTTTAGGCTATTGTTGTCTTGAAAACGTTTCTAGGCATAGTGCTTCCTGCATTTGTTTCATGGAATGAAAAGGCTAGATTTTCACTTGTAGAGAAAAATTACACAAAGGGATTAAAAAAGAAACTAAAATAGCAGGAATCAACCTTGATAAAAATATCTATTGTTTAAACATTATTTTAAGATAAAAATCAAGTTCTTTTATTTATTCTAGTTTTGAGATTCATTGAGAAATTATAAGATGATTGTGTAAATCTTCCATTAGATGTAAAATTGCCCAATTATGAATGAACCTACTGTGTTTAAGTTGCATGCATTTCCCATTGTTTTTTTAATTGTCCTTTAACAACTTTTTTTCTTTTAAATATCATAAAAACAATTTTAAAGCGTTTACACAAACTTGTTCCGCAAGAGAAACTACAATTATAAAACCTGAAGTTAAAATAAAAAATAATATAATAAATATTGAAAATAAAATATAATATTGAATAAATATGTAATACAATAAAAAAATGAAAGTGTTTAAGTGAAAAAAAATTATTAATACAGAAAATAAAAGAGACAATAGAGAGTTTTTGCATACCGTACGTTAGTTACCGTAGGACGTCCGTTAGCTTTTTCTCCCTAGCGCGCATGCTCATAGGAAACATAATTTCCTATGAGCATGCACACTAGGGAGAAAAGGCTAACGGACGTCCTACGGTAACTAACGTACGGTATGCAAAAACTCTCTAATAATTACCCAAAAATTATAAGAAATATATTTGTATTTACTATTTACTACCTATATTTACTAAACCATGCCTCAAAAAGCAATATGATTGATAATAAGCACATACCTCTCAAAATGGGTTTAAGCAAAATTAATTCACATAGCACTGATCATTCAGTGAAGGAGATACACTAAATGATTCTTTAGCTTTGAAATTAATTGTTTCTGGTAAATATAGTTGCTAGGGGCCTGAAGAACAAGTGACTAGCGCTGTAGCGCTCGGTGCCACAGGTTTCGGGTCCGAGTCTCAGCGGTGCCATGGAGGTTTGTAGTGGCTCAGAATCCACTTTAAATCGTTGCTCTCGGTCTAATAGGACTGTTGGGCGTACGGTTGATAACCCTATCACGTAAAAAGAAAACATCTCCTGTCACAAAATCTGCCAGTAGGCAGACTGTCTTGGCCCCCCATGCAACTACTGCGCCAATGAAGAAGAAAAAATGTAGTTACTGGATATCGCAACTAATGTAGGTTAATAAATCGATTAAATCAAGTTACTGTTCAAAAAATTTTGAGTTGGGTGATATGTTCAAAATGTATCAAATGTTAATAGAGAAAAAAGCTTTTTAGAAATTTTAGTTTAATCAAAGCAAAAAAGTCTGCATAATACATTTCAATAACCTTTCGTCTTTATTTTCTGATCGATAGTAGTTTTTTTTTAATGCTTCTATATTCCTTATTTTACAAATGTGAATCGAAATGGTATTATTACAGAACGACTAGGTTTGGTTTGATTTGTCTCGCTACAGTCATTTTTTTGCACACTTTAAACTAATTAGACCGGTAGCTACAGTTTAACGGAGATTCCGAACCACTAATAAACATCCATGCCACCACCAGGATTCGGACTTGAAGCCTGCAGTACCAAAGGTCAGAGGCCATCAGGCTACCAGAATGGCTAGGAGTACCACTTTGTGAATATGAACCTGTATGACAAATGCAAAGAATTAAACTACCTCGACTGTATGAAATTTGATCATTTGCACAGTAATTGTGGACAGTAATTGTTTGGCAAATTTATTAGGTTTTTTTTTCTGCCTCACTGAAATTTCTGTCGATTAAATTTAATAAAATGTAGCCAAACAAAACAATAAAATAAAGCCAATCATTGGCTAGGACGGGGCATTAACAGTGACTCTATTTTGATTATTAGCTGATCGATTGAGCTTCAGACACTTGGAAAAATTACTCTTTGGCGAGAATTCTCACGCTTTCTCTTCTTACTGGAAATGAACTATCCATCAACGACTAACCTCAGTATAAGTTGTCTGACAGAAAAAAGTACCTGTCAAACAGGTAATTTATTTTTAATGGGTTTTTTTTTTTTTTTTTTTTTTTTTTTTGGATGTAAGAGTAGTTACAAGTTTTAGACATCTTAGTAATTTATAGTTTTTAATAGTTTTTTTTTAATATAATTTTTAATATTATAGCGTTAAAAAAATTGGGTTATATAGAAGCTAAAAAAATTGAAGAGCACTTCTAATACTTCAGAGACAGATATGCGAAAGAGAAATTTCAACCGCCTGTAGAGAATGACCATTTGAGAAGGATAATTTGAAAACAATGTATCCACTGAATATGTTAAATCAATAGTTCTCATATTTTTTAGGATAACAATAAACCCTCTCTAATATGATACTCCTTACTATTCCGGAGCACATGTTGGAACACGTGCTTTAGCAATGAGCTATTCTTTCTATTAAAATTAGACCCCTTTCACCCACCTGGCATCCTATGTCAATACTTATTTTGATCTTCAATACATTAACTGTTTCTTTAACTTGCTACCTCTCAGTACTCTTTTATTAGCTAATAAAATGTACATAATGTATATAATTTGTATTTTTGCCTTAGTTTTCATTGATGCCCAGATGTAGTACAATGTAGTATATGTTTTTCAACTGACTCTTTGTAGTCCGGACACTACAAAGGATCCGGTCCTATAGATGTTGTATTAGAGTGTAATTGCAGGAAGACCTTTTTAAGAAATTAGGATCCTGTCCTATAGATGTTTAATTAGAGTGTACTTGCGTGAGAATGTTTTAAAAAATTATGATGACCCTCGGATCTTTTTAAAATTTAAAATATAAATTACTTCAATTAAAATATAAGCTATTGCTAATAAAACATTTTTTGTCAAATAAATATTTATTCAGCGAATGGCAAATCTTAGTCATCAAATTTAAATTCAAACTTCAATGGGTTGGATTCATCTGCTTTGTCTGAACCACTATTTCTATATTGGCTTATTTTGATCATTGCAAATCTCATACTATTTGTTACATTTAATATATGTTCAGTTGTTTTTATCGAAACTAATGTGGTAACCACGAAATTTATGGAAAGTAATTTGGATTTTTATCGAAAGTAGTGTGGATATTTTTATAGGAAGTAATGTGGTAATTACCTATGCTTTTTATTCCATTTGCAACCACCTATGGTAAAGCATAGGTAGTTGCAAATTGAATCCTCACTATCAAAACCCTATTGGCAACATCAAGATAGGACTGCGCCATTTCTAGCAAATAATAATTTTCTTAAATAGCAAATATTTTGTCTTAAAATAAGTTTAATTTTTAAATTGGAAACTATATAGAAATTAAATTAGGTAACCAATTAAACAATAGATTACAAGGCCTATTAATTAAGTTAATAGAATATTCAAAAAATATATTCAGTTATCAAACACAATATACGTAGTTAATAGAATATTCAAAAGAATAGATAATAGAATATGTAATATTCATTCCATTTGAAAAAAATTCTCCACGTGAAAAACAAAATGGTGGGACAATAGACAGAAATAACTCTATAATTTCAACTAAAAAATGCTTCTGTGTTTTTAGGCGAACGTGAACCTCAGTTTGAGAAGAACTGTGTTAATTAATTTTTATTAAAATTCATTCTTAAAAAAAGTTATATTACTCGTTATGGGAACCGTAATATTTTTAAAATGACATGTTCTTACCGATGTCAGCCTTCTTGAGAGCTGGTGAATCGTTGACACCATCCCCAGTGACAGCCACGATCTGACCTTGCCTCTGACATCCTTCAACGATGATCAACTTCTGCTGCGGAGATGTCCTGGCGAACACGATCTCGGTGTGCTGCTTCAACAGCATGTCCATGGCACCCGGGGTCATGTCTCTGAGCTCGGAACCGTGCACCACGGCGGCTTTCGCTTCCCTGCGAAAACAATAGAAGATTAATAAAATAGAACTTAAATAATTAAAAATTTATTACGAATCTTGAATAAGTCAGTATGCATCATTATTTAGTATTATGGGCTTTTAAGTATCATATATGCAGCATATTTTTACTATTTTTTATTGGGAGGTAATGTTACTCGAATCCGTGACAACCTTAAGCCGCAAGTGCCTCATGGGTAGTGTTAAATGAGTAATGTTTAGAGACTATGGCTACTTGCTCCCCAAAAATGACTGTACTTTAAATTGAATATGCTACCGTGGAATGGTCTAGTGGTGTGTCTGGCGCTAAATTTCAAGAAATTAATAAGATTTACGCAGAGAGGGATGTTGATGTTCTGGTATGATTGGAAACAATTTAGAGGGGAAACTGGCAAAGACTGATGCTAATTTTAGAATGAGTTTCTGAACTCTAATATATGTATTTTATGAAAGACAGAGAATATGAATAAAGCCCATCCACTTTTTTGCTCAGGACTGGACTCTAACTTACAAGGGAGTGGTGGTTTGTGTGCTATTTACTGGAGGGCCAAAAAAAAACATGGCTTGATCACACTTTTATTATGGTGCTTCTATCTTTTTAAATTTTTATCCTAAGAACATTTAACTTTTTTAAAGTCTCTTGGTCGTTTTTGTTACTGGTCTATTCCCTGTATAATTTTGATTTGTTTATATGTTCTTTTTATTTCTATGGAAAGCGGCCAAATTTGTAGGGATTGAGTTCTAATAAAGCCATAGGTAACAACATAAACATCAATTTTTATTATCAATTTTTGTTGATTGCTGTGAGGTAAAGATGAATTGAAAACGTTGATTTAAATCTTTGTCACAAAATATTAGACTTATAATTAGCAAACTAATTAAATATTGTAACAGTTTATAATATCACGTTTCGTAATGAAGGATCAATTTTGCAACTTGCAAAAAGCTTTTAAAAAATATTTTATTACTGTGACAATTCGTTAAGGCTTATAAGTTGTAATGTTTCCCTAGGTTTTACAAAGCCTTAGAAGGTATAAAATTTATAGCTATTTACATTTTCTATTATAAGTGCATTTAATATAATAAGACAGATGAATTATTATAATTAGACAGATTATACAGTTTGCAGACAGATTATACATTAGACAGATTATACAGTGCATTTAATATAATTAGACAGATGAATACAGTTTGGTATTATTGGTTGATTTTGTGATCAATAAACCTTAATTTATTAAAGTAAAGTTGTTCCATAAATCATTTACAAAAAAAAAAATTATTAGCTATACAATTTTTTAAAATTCGTTATTTATCAATCTAAGATACTTCTTTTACTTCCACTGTCTTACAACACGAACATAATACCATGATGAAATATTGTAAACAGATTTCAATGCGATAAAAGAAAGAAAATATTTAGAAAATGGGGTCTTTATGGCTTACAAGATTTCTCAAAACATAAATTATTGTTGCATTTGTTTTGCAGATAAAATTCGTGGTAGTTCTTTGTTCCATTTAAAATGTTTTGAAATGATGTCTAGACTCTATTATTATTTGCATGAATTTAAATTCCATGAATGTGTCTTCTTTGATTATTTATTAAATTTCACATCCTTGCCATTTCCAAAAAATTAAAAATTTTCATCACATTTTTTTATTGTTATTATTTGCATTTTAGAATGTCGTTATTATTACTGTAAAAAAATGTTTTGCATATTTTTTGGATTTCGTATTAGCAATTTTCTAGATCATAGAAATTTGAATAGTTTGTTTGGAAACAAAATTCTTAAAGCAACATTACCATTTTCTAAACAGTTATCTTCGTATTTTGATTATGTTAAATTATTTCAGACTGTAGGCTGATTTTATTCTTTATTATCTTATTCGTTTTGTAAAAGCAACTAAATAAAATTAAAATAAAAATTGCTACCAATATTGAACGCAATTTTATATTAAATTTCAGTGTGGTAAGATAAAATAATCAAAAAATTAAGTAGATTATATAAAGTTAATGTTTAATAATTTAATTTAAATTTTAATACTTAATTTATATCCTCATCAATTTAATATATTTTTGAAATTATAAAAAAATAAATAATTTAAATAAAAAAATTATTCAAGTTTTAAAATAAATTATATAAAAAATTTAATTTTAAAATAATTCTGAAATTTTGAAATTAATTAAAGTTCAGTAATGTGTATTCATTACAAAGTTTTTAGTATCGTATTTTAATTAATGTTTAATGAATTCATTGAATTCATTGAACATCATATTTCATCAAATTTGAATAACAATAAAATATCTTTCACGAATAAATTTCCAATTCGTTTTTATTTATTATTATTATTGTTTTAAATAGTGTTGAACAATAGGTAATATGGAAAAAATTGTTATTTGCTATTACAGAGATAAAATAAACATGTAAATTAAATATTAATTAGTATTCATTTAATTCATAGTATTTCATCAGACTTGATTCACAATAAAATGTCTTTCACAAATAAATTTTCAATTCCTTTTTTTTTGTTTTTTTTTAATTAGTGTTGAACAAAAGGCAATATGGAAAAAAATTGTTAATTGCTGTTACAAAGATAAAACAATCATGGAAATTAAATATTAATTAGTTTTCAATGAATTCAATTATATTTCCTCAGATTTGAATCACAATAAAATATCCAGTTCGTTTTTGTTTCTCATTTTAATTAGTGTTGACGCAAAGGCAATAAAGAAAATCTTTAGTTAATTGCTGTTATAGATAAAACAAACATGAAAAATATTAATTAATGTTAAATGAATTCATAATAATTCATCAGATTTGAATCACAATAAAATGTCTTTCATGAATAAATTTCCAATTTATTTTTGTTTTTTATTTTACACTCGCAATTAAAATTTTGAAATATTAAAAAAACCAAAGAATAATCAAATTATAATAATTGTTGTTGATGTTATAGAAATGATTCTACTGTATGAAAATTCGAATTACTAATGCTATTTGCCCTTCAATTTTGATAACATCCGCTAGAATTAATGGCATTTGTTTAGCTATCGTAGAACAAATACTGGATAGTGATAGATATCAATAAATGATTTATTTCATGTCAGTTAATCGCGTCACAGTTGATACAAGTTTCTACTTGTATCTGGATTCCAGCTTAGGGTAAATGACATTGTAAATTGATGCATAAATAGTTTCACTGCTACCTGGAGAAAATGGCTTCCATCAAATGTTCCATCACTGATATAAATTTAATTAATCATCAGACAGTTACATTGATTTGTTGATCTACCTTAATAAGCATGCAAATTCAATATTAAGTAATTAATTCAATATTATATGAAGTTTAAATTATGCTATTAATTAACGCAATGATTGTTTATTTAGCTTTAAGTAATATGTGCAACTTATTAAATGAAATAAAGTAGATAATGACTCGACATATTTTGGTTGGTAACTGAGTTATTTGGTAAATGAAGTTTCCAAATTTTAATTCAATGGGGCTTAATTTAATAACTTAAAACGTTTAAAGGTAAACTATGTGGTATCATATTCATTTCGTTGTTATCAAAGTAATTTAATTGATGCTTTTCTTCTTACGTTTCATATGGTTTGGTTTGGTTTGCTGCTATGCAATCATTTTTTGCACACTTTAGGCTGATTAAACAGGGACCTACTGTTTAATACGGATTCCGAACCACTAACAAACATCCATGCCACCGCCAAGATTCAAACCTGAAGCTTTTGGTAACCAAGGCCAGAGAGTTAGCCACTTGGCCATTAGGCCGCATACGTTTCGTATGAGACATTTCCAAACAATTGGGCAAGTTATCTAATAAGACAAATGAATGATCAAAATAAACTGTACAAAATAAATCAAACCCATCACTTCTGTAATGAATTTATTACATAAAAGAAAGTAGAACTAGAGAAGTTAAATCTCCAAATTTCTACCAGTGTTCGATATGGACCGTTTTCGTAACACGGATTATTGCTGTAACTATTGAAAGTCTTGATGAAGTGGGAACATGAAAATCCTTAACTTCACATACTTCCAAAGGAAAAAGTCTAAAGGTGTTAAGTCGGATGACCAAGATGGCCACAATATGAGTATAACATCATTTGACTCATGACTCATCATCATGAATATAACATCATCATTTTAACCCTTGTAAGGTTAATCCGATCCTGAACGATAGCTGAATGATAGCTGGCTGAATGATGGTGATGGAGCAACGGCGAATATTATTCAACTTTTGGGTTGCTTGAGTGCCCATGATAATAATATATATTTTTAGTGGGTTCTGTCACATGTAGGTGTTTACTGCAACGAGATTGCAGATGAGCTGGCCAAAGAGGGCAAGTCTTAAGAGTTCTACTGACGGTGGCTGTCTCTATTTCTCGGAACTTGCCTATAAGGTCAAATGAGTTATCAACTCCTCTTGAAGAAAGGCCCCCATACATGAGTGGTATGATTGTAACCGTCCTGGTGCTGCTTCAATTGGGGCGAGCAGTAGATCTAATCAGACGGCTCTTGCTAGGCTCGGCAGTGGTCATCTTCATGCTCAACGTCATGTGTCAGCCTTAAGATTTATCCCCTTTGTTTGAAATGTAACTTACTCAAGCCACTTCTGACAATATTTTGACTTTCATTGGTTGCCAGTAGAGCCAGTTGTGCTCAAGTGCTGAAGAGGTTTCCTATTGTTTGAGAACACACGGATTCCTGGACTTGGTCTAGTTGTTGTTGTCGACCAAGCGGGATGACAAACAACAATAACAGTTAATCTAGCTATGTGACAAGTGATTGTAAAACTAATCACGTAAATAATTATTACAAAGTTGTTGAGCACCACTTTGCTAGAAAGTGAGTTCTTCATCCTACTGAGGCAACAGCTATTCGCCCAGCAAGCACCTGTAGATGAACCCTGTAACTGGGAATTGCACAAAGAAAAAAGGCTCAAACACATTGAGCTTGATTATGAGGCTGAAAATATTTACCATAGAAAATCCCTTTCGTGTTCCAGACAGACTCCAAAGATTGCGTGCACTAGAATCTTAAATTATGTTTGTTTGCTTTGCTCATTAGCAAAAGTAGCTTGTCTGAAATTTTATCAGTAAAACTATTCATTTGCAATTCTGATTGCAAATCCACGCGAACTCTATCAGTTTTTATTTTTCGATATTTTTTTAGCTTCTGTACCATGTGAACTCCAGTACGCTACGTTTTCATGCTGGAAATTAGCCAGTACGTCGCATAAATTATTTCTACCATTATTCGTTGTAGACGGATTGTCATGTTTTATTTATTGCACATGCAATGTATCTCTTCACAATGCTTTATTCACTCTGTTGTGTTGTGACGGTGAGATGTTTATTTAGAAAATTTAGCCTAGAAATGTCTCTGAACAATGGCTACCGATGAGATTTTACGTAGTTTAAAACAATTTTTCTTTTGATGATTCTACTAATTATAATACATAAGAGAATATTAAAAAATCATTATTTTTAATTTACCTGAATATTATTCAAATTTATAGTTCCATTTGCACTAAAAGAATTAAAGCAATGTTCTCTTTTTGTTTCATTCTTTTCATCTGATGCGCTCAACTATATCAAGATATTGAATGTTTTATAATTTTTTGTACTCCATAAATAACACATGAATTGATCATCTTTCTAATTGATTACTGTTTTTCTGTTACTAATAATTTTATTCAGAACTATGAAAAGCCATAAGTAATGTAATTATAGTATGTGTCTTTCTCACCTGGCATTGACGTTCTCAACGGATATGCCCAACCGATCAGCAATATCCTCCACCGTTTCGTTGCCTTCAGAGATGATTCCGACCGCTTTGGCGATGGCCTTGGCGGTAATGGGATGATCGCCAGTCACCATGATGACCTACAAAAGAAATTGAAATCCTCAAACAGTGTATCAAATCTCGTTTTCACATCGGGAAAGGGAAATAGGGTTCTTTTTTTTACTAAAGATTCGTTCTTCCGTACATGGATATTTGGAGATTTCGGGACAAGGTCGCACAGGACATTTTTTTTATCCGTTTTATTTTTAGAGTATCAACATGAACAAGATATCGTTTGAAAAGAGAATGTCTGAATTTTAAAATCATTTGAACAGAACTTAAATCGGAATTTTTTTTATAAAATCGGCGGCAATTTATGTATGTCGCCTTCTGGATGAACTTTTATAATAAAATGCATATGTGTCTCATATGGAGAAATTTGTGGAAATCTCTCACCATGGGCCATGACAGCTTATACAACACGATAATCATATCGGGATAATCACTAAATAATCGTTCATAATCGATATCAATCGTCTTGTATAAGCTCTCATGGCCCCTGGTGAGAGGTTTTAACAAATGTCTCCATACGACACACGTTATTATAATTCGCATTGTGCCTCCTCTTTTCTAAAATCAGTGGCTGTAATAGGTGTCGTCAAAGGTTGCAAACTGTAGCCCTCCAGCTTTATTAACGCATGTTACCACTGAACCCCAAATTTGACAAAATTCTAGCATTGAGTCTCAAACTATAGCCAAAAGTTATTAAGAATCATGCTTTTTTCTAAATAAATAATTTTTAATAAATCACGTTTGTCCTTAATCCTAAGAAAGAAAGAAAGTTGCATATTAAGAATATATACAGTCTAACCAGTTTTTCGTGCGGAGGTTAGGGACAGCAAAAAAGAAATCACATTAAAAGAAACTTCATAAGTAGCTGTAAAATATATTTCTGGCAACACATTTTAAAAAATTTTTAAGCGGTAAATAGGGACTGCATAAAAATTTCCCACTTAAAAAATATGTACATCAAAACCTAGCACTATTTCGCGTCTAATAATATTCAAGATAATAAGATTATATAATATCATGTGGGCCATCTGTTGGATTTTTTAATACATCGCACAAAAACAACATAAAATATTTGACTGTATACCATTGAAATGGGTGCAAGTAACAAACAAATACAATAATATATATACAATATATATAAAAATATCATATATATATATAATAAAAAAATTTCTATGAATAAATATAAATATATTTTTATATTTATTAATAGAAAAATAACAAAATATGTTTTCTTTTGAAACATTAAAAAGGAAATTTAAATTCAAAATGAAATTTTCTGAAAAGATCAGTGATTGAAAATTTAATATCGGAGAAAACATTTTTGATAAAATTTTGAATAACAGACCAGGTGTAGATGCAATGTAAAAAAATTTATTTCTTACGATTAACAAAATGCAAACAGTACTACTAATTTTTTTCTTAAATATTTTATAACATTGAATGCAATTAAATCTTTTTTATTCAAAACAAAAAAACAAGAATAAAAAGTTCACCCGATTTGAAAATAATAATTGTTAACATAATAGTTAAGTAGATGCACTTCTATTTTATTCCCACGGTTAATATGATGGCATTATATCGAATAAATATTTTAATGATATCGTTTTCCAAAATTCAATGCAACATTTCTTTCGACGCTATCATTTGCTTCTCTTTCGAGTTAATTTATTTCAGGCAAAGACCGTTCTTGTAAGCTGAGGGAGAAAAACGCCGCAATACACGTAAAGCACATCAATTTAAAATATTGCCCTCTTTACAAAAGAAATAAACAAGTGATAAAATATTTCTCTGGGGTAATAACGATGTTAAAGCAAATAATAATCATAATACGGTCCATTACTCTAATAGATATTCAAAAATAGTCGTCAAATATTTCTCTAAGAAATGTTAAAAAGAAAAACAAAATAATACAAGAACTTCGCCACATTACATCGATATCTGAAATGAGTTACGGAAACATTTTAGTTTTATCATTTTTATTTTCATCATTTCAGTTTTTTTTTTTTTTTTTTTTTTTTTTTTTTCGAAACTATACGTAATTAGTTGAGGTTGTGTTTTTATTTTATATAACCATTGTTGAAAAAGAACAATAATTTTTCAGGAATTAACAATAGGAAATTAAAAAATAAAAATACTTTAAATAAATTGAATAAAAATAATTAAATAAAAATTTTAACACTTTAATAAATAAAAACACTTATATTTTTAACACTTAGTTAAAAAGACATATTAAAGAGAAATACTTCCTAAAATTTTAAATTCATTGAATATTTTTCCTTAATTGAATTTTGAACACTTTCCTAACTGGTATGGGGCTACATAACCCTAGGTATGGGGGGAAAAGAAAAGAAAGTAGTTCGAAATCGAGCTGGTGGAATGAGGTTCGAATCCGCTGGTGGCATGGTTGTAACCTCTGTTTCAGAAACGAGGAGACTCAAAGACGATTATGACATTGGGTTCCGCAGTCGTAGTTTTTTTCGTAAGTCGGGCTGCCTGGCGTATTTCCTCCCATAATAAACACAAATGTGGGGCAATTATCCTAAAAGTCATTCTGGGATGCACTGTCCTCCCCCTTTACCCGTAGTGGGCTGTTCGACCCACCGATGTTCGATCCTCTCCTTTCTAACTGGTAGGGGCTACATAGCCCTAGGTATGGGGAGTAAAGTGTGAATAAAAGAAAAGAAAGTACAATGTGGATGCAGTACAATAGGCCTCGTGATACACCCTAGAAAATGCTGAATCTGCTATCCGCCGTCCTTGTGGCGAATGATCTTCATTCGAAAACAACAACATTATAATAACAATATCCCTTTTTTCAAACAGATTATAGATAAATTGTTTACGAAATACCAGTTCAGATGCTGCATCTTAAATAATAAAAGCGCTAAAATTTTGTTTTAAAAAAATCTAAAACACAATTCATACGAACTTTTAAAATTTAAGTGATAAAAAAATTATTCTTTCGAAATCAAAAAACGTTTGTTTTCAGAAATCGAAAGGTATAAAGCGAGTCAGTCTACAAATAAGCGTTTTAACTTTTCTTTTCAATTCAACTCCTATTTGCCAATCGCTGCATTGCACTCCCAAAAACAGTGTCTTTAGAAATGCTTTTGAATAAAATAAGAAATACGATGGACAAACACGCATTTCTAAATATATGCGAACTCAGAATGTAAAAAAAAAACAAAGAAAAAAAAAAAAAAAAAGAAATGAAATTCTGAACTATGCAAATCTAGTTATATTCACTATTGTTTTATTTAGTTTTCTCTGTAAAAAATTGGAAAGAAGTATTTCCTTCCTAGCTAATTCTCAAGGCAGTTTTTTCTGAAATAGAAGAAACAATAAAAATATAATCTTTCGAATGGAACTGTTTGAATAACAAAAAAGAGTTTAAACGGTTTCAAGGTTTGGTGACGAAAAGAAGATTTAACTTCTTATTGTTTGAATTTCAAAGTACTCTTCAATTTCAGTAGAAATAATAACTAACTTAAATAAAAACTAAAAATTTTAAAAATATTTTGAATCTTTAGAGTAGTTATAATTATAGTTATAGTTATAATCATTTTGAATCTTTATAGTTATAGTTAAAATTATTTTGAACCTTTATAATTAAAGTTAAAATAATTATAACTTGTTAATATATTTGAATAATATTAATAATATTCCACTCTTTATAGTTATTATTGTTATAGTTAGAATTATATTGAATCTTTATAGTTATAATTAGTTATAGTTAAAAATTTTGAATCTTTATAGTAGTTATAATTATTGTTATAGTTATATTTATGAATCTATAGCTATAATTGTTATGGTTGTAATTATTTTGAAACTTTATAGTTATAAGTTATAGTTAAAATTGTTTTGACCCTTTATAGTTATAAATATAGTTGCAGTTAAAATTCTTTTGAATCTTTATAGTAATAATTATAGTTGTAGTTAAACTTCTTTTGAATCTTTATAGTTATAGTTATTATTTTGAATCTTTATAGTTATTATAGTTATAGTTAAAATTATTTTGAACCTTTATAATTATAATTATAGTTATACTTCAAATTATTTTGAATTTTTATAGCTAAATTATAGTTATACTTCAAATTATTTTGAATTTTTATAGCTATAATTATTATTTTGAATTTTTATAGCAGTTATAGTTATAGTTATAGTTACAATTATTTTGAACCTTTATAGTAGTTATAATTATATTTATATTTATAATTATTTTGAAACTTTATAGTAGTTATAATTATGTTTATAGTTATAATTATTTTGAATCTTTATTAAGTTTCCCAAAATTAAAAAGTAAATTATTTATAATCGAAAATATGATGAAATTTTTAATAAAATACACCCAGTGAACAAATATATACTCAATGTAATCAAAATTAGTTAAATTAATTGTTCAATAAATGTTCAAACTAAAATATATGCTAATATTGAGTCAATTAGTGTTTTTTAGAGAGAATAATTTATTTGTCGTGCAAAATACTTTTAGAGATTTTCTTAAGAGTACGTTTTTGAATATTGTTTCGAATTTAGGAATAAAAGATGTTTTATCGTGGATAAACACATTAGGAAAGCAAAAGCTCTATAATTTATTAGCATATAATTATAATAGTTATTTAAAATTATTATAATGATATAATTATTATAATAACTCATTCCTATTTATAAAATAAAGCAATAATTAAATTATAATTAGGTTATATTATGAATAAATGAAATATAATAACCATAAAAACCTATTCGTATATTTTTCGGTGCCTTAGATAAATTAGAATTACAAAGATCAAATTTTGGAGTAAATATTTACATATAAATATTTAAAAAATATCCATAAATATATATAGAATAATATCCAGTAAATATCCCTAGATCTTTAAATTTATCAATATACTTTTCATATAATTCAATACATAAAGCCATATGTTAAATGACTCGTATTTCTACTACTAATGTTGTTACTTATAAAAATTCAAATATTATCATAAATAAAATTTACAAAAACGGATTACTTGCCTCTCAAATTTTTAAAAACAAAAATAAAATGTCCAAATCTTATATATATTTAATTTAATTGCATTTGTTATTGCATTTATGAAAACTACCATTTGAGTATATCACAATTATATTAATATCTGAAATAATTATATTAATATCAGAAATTTCCATTGTCATCTTGACTTTGCAATTTATTCAGAAAATATTATCCAGGTTTTTTTTTTTTCATTTTCAATGAAATTGAGACTTGGCGAGAAACTTTCTGTTACCAAAATCGAGGCATTTTATGCTCCTTTTTTCTGAAATACTACGTACGTCAATGATTTTGTTGCTTTATTACACACCGCAAACAATTAAAACTAAATAATTCTTTTAAAACAACTCAAACAATGTCATTGAAAACATCAGAATGGTCTAATTTTATCCAGGATATCATACAAACAATCACAAATAGTTTTGATCGAATGTGATTTTATGCTTTGCTGTCTTTATGCTTAGCTCTTGTTTTCAAAAACTATAGTTAAAGCCTTAATTACTATCAATAATTAAGTGTATCTTCTTCTTCCCAAAAATAATTGTTGTTGATTAAATAGTTGAAGTGTTTTGTAAATTGTATTAAACGTTAAATTTTGAGATTTAATTTAAACCATTAAACGCATCAAATTAAAATTTTTAACATTAACAGAAAAAGCATTTAACTTAAAAAATAGTAAATATTTTAATTTAGTCATACCGACAAATATTCCAATGTCAAATATATTAAAACTGCTTGATACAGAAATTAAGACATTTAATCACTTACATTCCTTTAGTAATAATTATGTTTTTAGGTCTTTCTAAAATTCTTAACCATTAATTCATAAATCATTCATTTTACCAAAAAATTATAGCTCTTTAAATTTTAAATATTAAAAAAAAACACTGAGATAAATAGCGCAAAAAATTTTGTCCTGTATGCTTTTTGTATGTAAAAATCCTGTATGTATTTTTTATGTATAACCATCATATATATATATATATATATATATATATATATATTCAACGTTTCTCTAAAATCCAATCTATTTCACTTATTCACAATAAATAACTTCTTAAGTTTCTTTCAAAACTTCAACCATTTTATTCCATAAAGAATGCATTTGGCGAAGAAAATAGTCTGAATACACATAATAAACACAGACCCTTTAAGTATTATTTCTGTATGTATTATATTCAATCTAGGTCAGAGTTGTTTTTTCGAATATAGGTCATTGTGAGAAATCGATTCTGTAAACTACATTCAGTTTTCTGCCTTCTAACTATCATGTTCTGAAAGGATTTTTTTAACAAAAACAGTAATTGAAATATGGATTCTAAGTTTATTATTGCTCAAAAATTTGTATACACGCTGCAATTAACTATTATTTAACTGTTATTATCAATCTCATAGCGAACAACAATATTGTTTTCTCAAAATGTGGACTATAAATTCCCTGTAAAAAAATAATCGTGTACATTAAAGATAAATTTCTGACATTCTTAAAGATATGTACATGTTTGGAAATATTTCATTTATAGATGAACAATAATTAATGCGAATGATTTAAATCTGGTTACATTATAATACAGTGATTAATGTAAAAAAAAATAATAGTGATGTAAAAAATGTAAACAAAAAATAATATTGTAAGCAAAAAGTTAAAAAAAATAATACTGTAAAAAATTTAAGAAAAAACACTAATAATGAAAAAATGTAAAAGATAATATTGTAAAAAAATGCTAATAATGTAAAAAACAATATTGTAAAAAATTAAAAAATTTATTTTGTAAAAAATGTAAAAATTAATTTTGTAAAAAATGTAAAAATTAATTTTGTAAAAAATGTAAAAAAATACTAATAATGTAAAAAACAATATCGTAAAAAATGTAAAATAAATACTATTAATGTAAAAATTTTAAAAGTATTATAGTAAAAAAATGTACAAAGAATAATATTGTAAAAATATAAAAAAATGTATTACATTGTAATATTTACTTATAATAATATAATAAATTTTGTAAATGCTCAATACTTGAACAAGTTGCTTTTTAATCTATGAAAATAAAATATTTTTTTAATAAATCTGTATGTAGAAATGTAAAAGAGATTTTCCCTTCGGCATGAATACTTTTCATTAAGTATTTTCTTTAAGCTTCGTGCATACTTTGACAAGAAATTAGCTTTAAAATTAAAATGACAGCTCCAAGGTCATTTACTAAAATTCAAAAGAAGCCATTGTAATATTTCCCATAGAAATAACACATCAATATATCTAACAATTTGTCAAATCACAGTGTATGTCTTCTCTTTTTAAAGAGGAATAGTTATCTATTGTATTATTTCAAACCGTGAAGAATTCTTAACAATTAAATAATTCTAATGGATTTTTTTTTAAGTTTTGCAATTTCAGGAAAATTCAAATGGAAAACAATATTTGATTAATCTCTTTATGTCTAAATAACCATAAAAATCTACAACATTCGATACTCTTCTATGTCTGCACTAAAACATTCATCTATAACAATTACAAAAGCTAGCTTCAAAAGAATTGATGAATTACTCCTAGAAGAATTATTTATCTGAAATATATCCAACTGATTAAATAGAGATATAATATCGGGATGAATACTTGATTTATGTCTATGTAACAAAATAAAACAAGTAAAAAAATGATTTCCTATCTACGTCTGCATTAAAACATTAATCTTTATAAATAAAAATAATTCTTCTGTATATGTATTTGTCACTGAGCTCCTCCTAAACAACTGAACTGATTTTGATGAAATTTTTTGTGTGTGTTTGAGTGGATCTCTGAATGGTTTATATTGGATTTTATTGGATGGTTTATATTGGTCACAATTGAATCCGATAGGTAAAGCTGTAATTGGGTTCTTCTGTACGTGTGTTTGACAAAGCATGAAGAATGTTTTTATGCTATCCCCTTTGTTGTAAGTTGCCACCAAATGGTGCTGCAATATATAAACATATATACCGTTCAACCAATCGATATGAAAATTGGTAATAATATGTATTCGAGTATGGAAAATAGGTTCGAGCTATACATTTTATTGTTACTTGCCCCCAGTTGGTGCCACATCATTTCGTCTTATATACCGTTGAGACGATATCCGTGAAAATTAGTATGCACATACATTTGAACATGGAGAATATATTAGCGATATGTAATTTTCTACAATACATTTTTTTTGGCAGTACAACGTATGCCGGGTTCTGCTAGTTTATAATAGTTTTTCTAAGCAAGCGCAACTCCATCAGCAAAAAAACGATGCTCTAATTTATAAATTCATTTGAGTAAAATAGATTTATATAAACCATGTTAAAAAGCGAAATCTGTTTAATAAAATAAAATAGATTACATGAAATAATTTTTGTTTTAAAATAACTTTTTTTGATACATAAAAGATTAAAAGATATGATTATCTTCTATTTCCTCTACTAAAGCACTGATTTATAACCATTTATTTAAGATATCCAAAAAACAGTGATGAATTACTTACTGAAAGATAATTTCTTCCAAATATATTCAACTCAGTAAAGTTAAGGCAATTTAAGTAAGAATTATTCATCAACAGAAACAAATTCAAACTAAAAGAAATTGTCTTTATTATAAAATTATTATTTTTCAAGATACGAATCGCATTATTTTCACATAAACTATAATAATTTTTTTAAATATAACAGATTAGAAGATTTGATTTTCTTCTATGTCTCTTCTAAAGCACTGATTTATTACCATTCACCTAAGATATCTAAAAAACAGTGCTGAATTACTTTCTGAAAGTTAATTTCTTCGAAATATTAATTAACTAAGTAAAGAAGTAACTAAGTAAAATTGGAGCAATTTAAATTATGTTAAAAGACGAATTATTCATCAACAGGAGTGAATTCAAACTAACAGAAATGGCTTTTATTTCAAAATTATTATTTTTCAAGATACGAATTACATTATTTTCAAATAAACTATAATATTTTTTTAAAAAATAACAGACTAGAAGATTTGATTCTCTTCTACATCTCTACTAAAGAGCTGATCTATAACTATTCATCTAAGATATTTAAAAAACAGTGAAGAATAACCTGCTGAAAGATAATTTCTTCCAAATATATTCAACTAAGTCAAATTGTGACAATTTAAATTACGTTAAAAAACTAATTATTCACTAACAAAAGGGAATTCAAACTATCAAATTATTTGTATTATAAAATTATGCTTTTTCCAGATACGAATCGCATTATTTTCCCATAAACTATAATTTACTAAGATAAAACATGTGTTATTCTTACATTTGCGAGAACTTATCAACAAATAATTAATAGGAACAATAATCATATTTTTTAAACAGACGCAAATTAACATTATGTATAAATTAATAAAACATATTAATAAAATAAAATAATAATAATAATAATAATTAAATAAAACATATTAATATGCAATCTTACTAGCTAAATATTCCATTTAAATTCATAATTGGGTATTTTTTACTAATATGTCTTGTTAATTTATGTAATTTGCAAAACCAAACTGAAATAGTTGGCTAATTTCTACTCAGAAAAATGAAAAATCAGACAAATATATGAGACTGGCAATCTATTATATTTTAATCATAAAGGATATTTATTATTTTTTAAGAAATAAATTACACATAAACATTAATTAGAGTTAGAGGCAATCAGAAGAATTATTAAGAGGAAATGTGTAAATGGTGAATTAGTTAATTTGCTTTGAAAAAAATGATAAGTTGAAAGATGGAATCGTTTTTGGCATAAGGGAGATTTTATTTTATTAAATGGAAAAAAAATTTTTGATAAATTAATGAGAGACCAAAACGAATATAGCTAAAACAATTGCATGTTGTAAACATAAGAATTTAAAAAAAGGACAATACATTATTTGGGCATTGAGCTAGAAAATTGTTTCCAATTGTTTCATAATAATCTGTCTATATCTAGATATCTTGAAGTCATATATAGATGGCGCTTTTAGAGGTTTGCAAGCTGAGTTAACTCGGTTTGAAACTGACAAATGAAATCAAGCCGGAATTTCCTGTAGCAATACCAGGATGAATACAATCATTATGCGGGCCAAAGTTTTTTTTTTTTTTTTTTTTTTTTTTTTTTTTTTTTTTTTGTACTCGATGAGAGAAAAGAGTGAAATAATTCAGGATCTCACTCTTATGAGTGTGCCAAATTATGATGGACACAAGAATTCCAAACTGTTTTGAGGCATTGGCAACTCTTTTGTTATGAAAATATTTCGATTTCTGAAGCATGATGCAATTTTTTTAAATAAGTTTCAAAATGAATAATTCAGAATATTTTTGTTGAATAAGTTTATATGATATATGTTATTATATGTTTGTTATGTTATATGTTTCATCTGTTATGATGTGGTTGTTATGTTATAAATTTCATCTGTTCTGATTTTGTTTAGTTGTGTGTTATGATATGGTATGTTATGCGTTTGATGTTATAAATTTGATATATTATAAGCTTGATATGTTGTGATTTTGTTAAGTTATATGCTTGATATGTTAAGATATGTTTTTTATACCATTGATATGCTATATGTGTGATATATTTGTTATAAGTTTGATATGTTATGATATGTTTGTCCTGTTATAAGTCTGATATGTTATAATATGTTTGTTCTGTTATAAGTCTGATATGTTATGATTTTGATAAGTTCCATATTTGATATGTTATATGTTTGTTACGCTATATGATGGTATGATATGATATAACGTTTGATATATTATGATATGCTATATTATACGTTTGATATGTTATAAATTTGATACGTCATGATTTTGTTAAGTTATATGTTTGACATGTTATGATATGTTTGATATGTTCTGATATGTTTGATACTTTATGATATGTTTGATATGTTCTGATATGTTTGTTATGTTTGTAAAGATATTCTTGAACTGGGCATTTTTATACCGGTTAATAAACACCATTGATTATAACAGATCACAAAATATATTTATTTAACATCCATGAATCTATACGTCTAGAGTCTCAATTTTGCTGATACAGTGTCATTCCAAAATAAATAAATAAACCACAAGCACATATATCCCAATAGATGCGGCGAGAGAATAGCAGTTCATAAAAATTCTTCTTCGAATTTTTTTGTTCTTTTTATTTCGTCGTCATTCACCGCGCTTGATCCTGAGGTGGTTGGTACCAAAATGGTTCTTTAGCCACACAAGAACCTCAGAATCTGAAAGAACCCCCTTTAATTATGCGATCTAGTCCTCAGGGGATGTTTCATGGAGACCAAAAGTACTCTTCTTTTGCAAACTATGCGAATCAATTTTTCCCCCATATTGATCCTTTTCTATTCTGAGGTTGAAGAAGAGCTTCGACTCAAATTAGTTTCTTAGATAATCTTCTTTTTTCCTTTGCAAGTGAGGCTTTTATGTCAGCGTTTAAGGGATCGTAAAAGAGGTCCAGAATGAAACTTAGTTTTAGTTAACAGTATCTTTACAGTTTGCTATGGAAGAGATTGGTTTAATGCCATCTTAATAATGTTCATCTGAACGCAAAAATATGGAATGATATAAACTAGTGATTTTCCTTTTAATAAGGTTATTATTCTCCTAAATGAGGAATAGTCCCAAATGCAATTGATTTCTGATTCTTCAATAATAATCCTTATTTCGAATTTTTTTTCTCAGCGCACATACTCCACGTGGGGCAGATGGTCGAGTGACTAGAGTTTGATGCCGGTTGGCGATATTATGATATGATATAACGTTTGATATGTTTGTTATGTTATGGTATGCTATGATATCATATGATATGATGGTATGATATGATATAGATGGTGATGTTATGATATGACATAACGTTTGATATGTTATGATATATTTGTTTGTTATGTTATGTTATGCTATTATTGATGTGTTATGATATGTTATGTTATCTTATTCGTTTAATATGTTATGATATGTTATGTTATCTTATTCGTTTAATATGTTATGATATATTTGAAAAATATG
Organism: Caerostris darwini; assembly: GCA_021605075.1. Lineage (NCBI taxonomy): Eukaryota > Metazoa > Arthropoda > Arachnida > Araneae > Araneidae > Caerostris > Caerostris darwini. The sequence continues at coordinate 636,719 of BPLQ01006433.1, read as the reverse complement.
CTTGAAGTGAGTATTTTTATACCAATTAATAAGCACCAGTGATTATAAAAGCTCACAAAATATATTGATCCAACATCCAAGAATCTATACGCCTAGAGTCTCAACTTTCAGTTCATAAAAATTCTTCTTCGTTTTTTTTTTTTTTTTTTTTTTTTTTTAAATCTTTTCATTCCATCGTCCTTCACCGCACTTGATCCTGAGGTGGTTGGTACCAAAATGGTTCTTTAGCCACACAAGAACCTCAGAATCTGAAAGAATCCCTCTTTAATTATGCGATCTAGTCCTCAGGGGATGTTTCATGGAGACCAAAAGTACTCTTCTTTTGCAAACTATGCGAATCAATTTTTCCCCCCATATTGATCCTTTTCTATTCTGAGGTGGAAGAAGAGCTTCGACTCAAATTAATTTCTTAGAGAATCTTCTTTTTTCCTTTGCAAGTGAGGCTTTTATGTCAGCGTTTAAGGGGTCGTAAAAGAGGTCCAGAATGAAACTTAGTTTTAGTTAACAGTATCTTACAGTTTGTTAGGGAAGAGATTGGTTTAATGCCATCTTAATGATGTTCATCTGCACGCAAAAATATGGAATGATATAAACTAGTGATTTTCCTTTTAATAAGGTTATTATTCTCCTAAATGAGGTATAGTCCCAAATGCAATTGATTTCTGATTCTTCAATAATAATCCTTATTTCGAATTTTTTTTCTCAGCGCACATACTCCACGTGGGGCAGATGGTCGAGTGATTAGAGCTTGATGCCGGTTGGTGATATTGTGATATGATATAACGTTTGATATGTTCGTTATGTTATGGTATGCTATGATATGATATGATGTTATATATGATGGTATGATATGATATAGATGGTGATGTTATGATATCATATAACGTTTGATATGTTATGATATGATATAACGTTTGATATATTATGATATGTTGGTTTGTTATGTTATGTTATGTTACGCTATTATGCTATTATTGATATGCTATGTTATCTTATTAGTTTAATATGTTATGATATGTTTGGAAAATATGCTTGAACAGAGTATTTTTATATCAATTAATAAAAACTGGTGTTTGTAACAGATCACAAAATATATTTATTCAACATCCATGAATCTATATGCCTAGAGTCTCAACTTTGCTGATACAGTGTGATTCCAAAATAAATAAATAAATCACAAGCACATATATCCCAATAGATGCGGCGAGAGAATAGCAGTTCATAAAAATTCTTCTTCGAATTTTTTTGTTCTTTTTATTTCGTCGTCATTCACCGCGCTTGATCCTAAGGTGGTTGGTACCAAAATGGTTCTTTAGCCACACAAGAACCTCAGAATCTGAAAGAACCCTCTTTAATTATGCGATCTAGTCCTCAGGGGATGTTTCATGGAGACCAAAAGTACTCTTCTGTTGCAAACTATGCGAATCAATTTTTTCCCCATATTGATCCTTTCCTATTCTGAGGTTGAAGAAGAGCTTCGACTCAAATTAATTCTTTTCTTCTTTTTTTCGTTTTTCCTTTGGAAGTGAGGGCTTTTATGTCGGCGTTTAAGGGGTCGTAAAGGAGGTCCAGAATGAAACTTAGTTTTATTTAACAGTATCTTTACAGTTTGCTATGGAAGAGATTAGTTTAATGCTATCGTAATGATGTTCATCTGCACGCAAAAATATGGAATGATATAAACTAGCGATTTTCCTTTTAATAAGCTTATTATTCTCCTAAATGAGGAATAGTCCCAAATGCAATTGATTTCTGATTCTTCAATAATAATCCTTATTTTTAATTTTTTTTCTCAACGCACCTACTCCACGTGGGGCAGATGGTCGAGTGATTAGAGCTTGGTGCCGGTTGGTGGTGATATTATGATATGATATAACGTTTGATATGTTTGTTATGTTATGGTATGCTATGATATCATATGATATGATGGTATGATATGATATAGATGGTGATGTTATGATATGACATAACGTTTGATATGTTATGATATATTTGTTTGTTATGTTATATTATGTTATGTTATGCTATTATTGATATGTTATGTTATCTTATTAGTTTAATATGTTATGATATGTTTGAAAAATATGCTTGAAGTGAGTATTTTTATACCGATTAATAAACACCAGTGATTATAAAAGCTCACAAAATATATTGATCCAACATCCAAGAATCTATACGCTCGAGTCTCAACTTTCAGTTCATAAAAATTTTACTTCGATTTTTTTTTATCTTTTCATTCCATTGTCATTCATCGCGCTTGATCCTGAGGTGGTTGGTACCAAAATGGTTCTTTAGCCACACAAGAACCTCAGAATCTGAAAGAACCCCCTTTAATTATGCGATCTAGTCCTCAGGGGATGTTTCATGGAGACCAAAAGTACTCTTCTTTTGCAAACTATGCGAATCAATTTTTCCCCCATATTGATCCTTTCCTATTCTGAGGTTGAAGAAGAGCTTCAACTCAAATTAATTTCTTTTCTTTTCTTCTTTTTTTCGTTTTTCCTTTGGAAGTGAGGCTTTTATGTCGGCGTTTAAGGGGTCGTAAAGGAGGTCCAGAATGAAACTTAGTTTTATTTAACAGTATCTTTACAGTTTGCTATGGAAGAGATTAGTTTAATGCTATCGTAATGATGTTCTTCTGCACTTAAAAATATGAAATGATATAAACTAGTGATTTTTCCTTTTAATATGGTTATTATTCTTTTAAATGAGTAATAGTCCCAAAAGCAATTGATTTGGGTTCTTCAATAATAATTCTTATTTCGAAGGGTTTTTTTCTACATATACAGTACACTACAGTACACATACTTAACGTATGCATATGAAAAACCTACTAAAGGGCGATAAAAGGAGCTAATTGAATAAGGTTGTATAGTTATGTATCACAAACTTGAGATTTTTTTTATGAAGAAATCTCTAGTAAACAAATAATATTTTTAAAATTAAATGCCAGAGTGCTTTATTATACTTTAAAACTTATTTTGAGAAAATTGTGTGAGATTTGGTAACCGTTTATGTGACAATGAAGACAGAATACAACTGATTTCTCATACGTGTTCTTTTTTTTATCCAAGAAAATATTTTAGTTGTATATTTTAGGTGGTAGTTTTAAGTGGGTTTATTGTGAGATTCGTAAAAACGAATAGGATACATTAGAAGTTTATATTACTTTCTTAAAATGGATATCTATTATTTTGATTACTTAAAATAAATTAAACATGACATTATTAACATTTATTTAAAGTGGCTCTAGGGCCTTATGGCTGAGTGTCCAGCCCTCTGGTGCTATGTGCCACAGCTTTCGGGTTCGAGTGCTGGCGGTTTCATGGATGTGTATAGCGGTTCGAAATCCTCTTTAAGCCATATTACCGGTCTAATAGGACCGGTAATACTGTAGGTCGCAGGGATGACAAGCCTATTTCGTAAAAAGTCAGTGTCACGCAGCCAAGTCAGACTTCTACCCACGGGTGCTGCATCACAACAGAAGATGCCAACCCCCCCCCCTTCTCTCCTTCCATGAGATCACACAGGTTCTTGGATTTGGTCTACAGGTTGCTGTCTACCAAGTGGGATAAGAAACGACAACAAATTAATTCTACAAGGTTTTGATTATTTTTAACACCAGAAATCTACCCTTGCACTTAAAATCTTCACTTAAAACCTGTTAGATAAAGCTGGAAGTGAAAAGTTTTTCGTCTTAAAAATACATTTTTTGAAGATGATATTATAAAGATTATTTGTGTAATTCTTAAAATTCAGCAAAGCACAGAATTTGCTTTAGGTTTTCATTGGCTCCACTATCTAAAAGTGCAACTAACAGGCAAACTTTAACGAGTATTTTTTTTTCTTATGGGAATCAAATGAAATTTTTAAAATTGTTTATGAAAAGACAATGTTTGCGATGAAAGTGCCTCACCTTGATTCCGGCACTTCTGCACTTGGAGACGGCATCTGGGACGGCAGCCCTGGGCGGGTCGATCATGGCCACCAGACCCACGAACCTCAGCCCCGAGAGGGGAAAGTTCTCCTCCTCTCCATCGAACGCGTACCCGGGCCGAAACTTGCCCTGGGGAAGCTTGTAGTCGCAGAAACCTGAAAAATAAAAAGAATCCATTCCTTTAACATATAATAAGCATAGTTGTATCTCATATTTGTTTCTTTTGGGGAAACTATGAGTTAACTCCTTGGAAAAATGAATTTATATTTCTGGAATAAGACGAGTATTTGTAATTATTTTCAACATTGATAATCCATGTAATCCATTCCTTTAAGATATGAGAGCCCTTTAACATACAAATATGAGAGGCCTTTAACATACAAATATGAGATTCCTTTAACATATAAATAAGAAATTCCTTTGAAAATTCATTAATTTATGTATCCATTCCTTTATTATATGAGTACAGTTGTATCTCCTGTTTGTATCTTTTTGGGAAACTACGAGTTAACTCTTGCGAAAATTAATTTTTATTTCTGAAAGAAAATGAGTGTTAATGGCTGTTTTAATATTGATAAAAGAATGTACCTATTCCTTTAACATACAAATAAATGATGTATCTATTCTTTTAACATGTGAGATTCCCTTAACATAAAATATGAGATTCCTTTAACATATGAGTATAGTTGTATCTCATATTTGTATCTTCTTGGGAAACCACGAGTTAACTCCTTGGAAAAAGGAATTTATATCTCTGAAAGAAAGCGAGTATTCGTACTTTTTTTAAATATTGATAAAATGATATATACGTTCCTTTAACGTATCATATTCCTTTAACATATAAATAAGAGATTAAATGATATATCTATTCCTTTAACATATGAGATTCCTTTAACATACAAGTAACAGATTTCTTTAACATACAAATGCGAGATTTCTGTAGCACACAAATGCGAGATTTCTTCAGCATTCCTTTAACATATGTGTCTAGTTGTATCTCATATTTGTATCGTTTTTTGGGAAACTACGAATTAACTCTTGCAAAAATTAATTTATATTTCTGCAATAAAACGAGTATTTTGGGCTATTTTTAATATTGATAAAATGATGTATTCATTCCTTTAACATATGAAATTCCTTAGCCATACAAATAAAATATTAAATGATGTATCCATTCCGTTAACATACGAGTTTCCTTTAATATAATTATCTATTCCTTTGACATATGAGTATAGTTGTATTTCATATTTGTATCTTTTTGGGAGACTATAAGTTAACTCTTGCGAAAATTAATTCATATCACTGAAATAAAATGAATATTTGTGGCTATTTTTAATATTAATAAAATGATGTATCCATTCCTTTAACATACGATTTAGAGATTAAATTATGTAATCATTCCTTTAACATGTGAGATTCCTTTACATACAAATAAGATATTAGAGATTTTTTGCATACCGTATTTTGGACGTCCGTTAGCTTTTTCTCCCTAGCGCGCATGCTCATAGGAAACATTATTACAGATACGCATGCGCAATTTCCTATGAGCATGCGCGCAAGGGAGAAAAAGCTAATGGACGTCCAAAATACGGTATGCAAAAACTCTCTATTAAATCATGTATCCATTCCTTTAACACACAAATATGATATTCCTTTAACATATGAGATTCCAATAACATACAAATAAAAGATTCCTTTAACATACAAATATGAGATTCCTTTAACTTTCCTTTAATATAACGTATGTATACATTCTTTTAAAATAAGAGCATAGTTGCATATCATATTTCATTTTTTTTTTTGTGAAACTACGAGTTAGCCCTTGCGAAAATTCATTTATATTTCTGAAATAAAATAGATATTTGTGGTTATTATCTTCATGCTAATTTTTGATATTTTTAATTTCTAATAAATCTTGTCTAATTTTCAGGCCTGGCGCCATCTGGTGGCTTGAAGTTCTGATGACAATAAAAAAATAAAGTTTTAATTTAATTTAAAAAAAAGACTGATACAAATTTTTCATAATTTTTAACAACAAATTTTTGGAACGCAATTCGTAGAAGGTAATCAATAATCACTCACTCAACTTCTAAGTGCTATAGTTTTTAAGATATGCTGGAGTATATGCCAATGTATACATCACTTGATATACAGATTAAGTCATAAATTCGTGCAAACTTCAAAAATTCATATTAAAAGAAGTAATGTTCTGAAAAAATTCTCGATTCCTCAAATAGGATGAGGGGCATTGGATTAATGATATGATTGATGATCGATTAATTTCTGAAAAAATCTCGATTCTTCAAATAGGATGAGGGACATTGGATTAATGATATGATTGATGATCGATTAATTTCTGAAAAAATCTCGATTCTTCAAATAGGATGAGGGACATTGGATTAATGATATGATTGATGATCGATTAATTTCTGAAAAAATCTCGATTCTTCAAATAGGATCAGGGACATTGGATTAATGATATGATTGATGATCGATTAATTTCTGAAAAACTCTCGATTCTTCAAATAGGATCAGGGACATTGGATTAATGATATGATTGATGATCGATTAATTTCTGAAAAAATCTCGATTCTTCAAATAGGATCAGGGACATTGGATTAATGATATGATTGATGATCGATTAATTTCTGAAAAATCTCGATTCTTCAAATAGGATGAGGGACATTGGATTAATGATATGATTGATGATCGATTAATTTCTGAAAAAATCTCGATTCTTCAAATAGGATGAGGGACATTGGATTAATGATATGATTGATGATCGATTAATTTCTTAATATATAAGATCACATTTAACTATCAATGATTGATATAAATGAATATTCTATTTATGCCAAACAAATCGACACTTTGAATCTCACCAATAACTCTTTCACCCATTCCTCCAAGTTCCAGATAGGCATCGTTGAAAGCCTCCTTCATATCTTCGTCCAGAACTTTCTCTTTGCCATGGATGAAAATGGTCGAGCAACGGTCCAGGATTCTTTCGGGGGCCCCTTTCATGCAGAGCAAATAACCAGAACCATCCTCTAGGTCGTGTATGGTAACCTGCGGTGGAAATAATTACACACTTCAGCAATAATATTCCCTTCATTGAGTATCGAACAAAAATTAAGCCATATATTATTCTTATTGTTTCAAAGAAGATTTTTGAAGTAATTGCCTGATGAAGGATATTGAAAATTTTGACATTTTTTTTCCAACCTTTCCCTTTATAACTTTTTTTCAATAAAAATCTTTCATAATTATTATCTCGTTAAAAGATATATGTTTCGTTTTATTTAAAAAAAAGGTGCTATTTCAATTTTAGAAAAAAATTTTTAGACAGACATGTTTTCATTTTACATTATGAGGCAATTGCACACAACATCCTGACGTTTTCTAGTTATTTTTTTTAAATAAGACTGAAATCTATCATGGGTATGAGATACTTAAAAAATATTATTCTATTAAAGTGTAAAATCATATTTGTTTTATTTTTTAAAATTCTTTCCTATCAACTAAAATTATTCATTAAAATTATAACTTCAACTTAAATCTGAATAAATTTGCATAATCTGAATAAATCTGGATCATATTATTTATTTTATAGCAAAAGAGTTTACTGATGGAATATCTATATTTAAAACATTTTTAATTCCATCCTGTTTACAAAGAGATAAAACAGTTGTGCCACAAATGAGCAATATAGATCATAATAATCCGATAACTTAAAATAGCAAATCTTGCTTTTCAATTAAATTTTGCTAAAATGCTTCTTCTGTCCTGGCTTATAAACGTCAGTTTAAATGGAGAATGTGTACAAAATGCAGAAAATAATATTAATCCTTTGCCTCTGACGATAAAACAGTATTAGTAGGAAATGTGAGAGATTTAATTCTACGATTCTAATGTGAATAACTTTAAAGCAATTGCTAAAAATTTATTTTCTAGAACATTTATTTTATAAACATGTTAAAAAACTAAACTAAACATGTAAACTAAAAAAAAAAAAAAAACATGTTCGATTCTTCTTTGAATAATCATGAGGTCAAAGAAAAGTCGTTATTCAAAAAAATTCTAGAAAATTTTCTATGATTCTAGAAAACTTTATTCATTACGTACAATAAAGTTTGGAAAAGTTGTGTACATTAACAATGAAAATATTTAAAACTTTGTGTTGTTGCGTTAAAAATAGAAGAAAAACTATTTCTGTAACTTCAAATGAATTATTATTTTTGATTTCATTAATCATACATGTTGAGTTGAAGCAAGCGAACTATATTTATTACGCGTATGAATACTAACGTAATTGGGTTTCACTCATTTCTCCCTAGCGCATTGTTTCTCGAGACTCAAGAAAGAAAATATAACAATGATGTTTATACAACGCTGCGAGCAGATGTTTTTGTTTCAACAATGAATGAAGGAATATTTTCAAAAGGGAATTAAATAAATTCATTTTTTATTTTAGTAATGTAAATATTTATAAAGTTTTATATAGAATGATGTTATAAAAAATTATGTTAAATAATGATGTTTTAAATTACAACAGAATGCTTACGTGATATTTGTTGCTTGAATTAAAAGGTATTTCGCAGACTTTGACATTCCTTTTTCGATATGCCTGAACATTGCCAATGGCTAACTCCATGCACTTGAGAATAGCAGATTCAGATGCATCACCGATGCAGTCCCTGTAAAAAAAAATTAAATAAAATTAATTATATAATTTAATAAAAATTATAGCTTAATTTTGGATTTTTTTACATAAAACCATAAAATCCAGAAATATGAATGTGTATGTAATTAATATAAATTTTATACTCAAATTCTTTATATTTATATAACCTGTTTCTTAAAAAAAAATCTTTTATATTTCAATTAAAGAAGTTTTATTTTAGGAAGCTATATAACTAAATAATTTATGTAAGTGTTTCGACAATGATGAATGTCTGTAAAAGAATGAACAAAATGATGAATACATCGCTTTGTTTACACATTCTTCACTGAACAAATATATAGCTAGATCAACATTTAGGATTTGTTTTCATTTATTTGAAATTATTGAAAGCATTTTATTTGATAAATCATAGTTTAAACATGATAATAACGACATAATAACATGATAAACATAGCATGTATATGTATAAATATAGCATATATATATATACACAGAAGTGACAAAAGTCATGGGATAGCAATATGCAAATTTTCAGATGGCAGTAGCATCGCGTAGAACAGGTATAAATGCGCAGTGCTTTCATTTCTGTTCAAGTTATTCATGTGAAGAGGTTTTGACGTGATGATGACCGCACGACGAGAATTAACAGACTTTGAACGCGGAATGTTAGTTGGAGCTAGACGCATGGGTCATGCCATTTCGGAAATCGTTAGGGAATTTAACATTCCCAGATCCACTGTGTCAAGAGTGTGCCGAGAGTATGAAATTTCAGGCATAACATCCCACCATGGACAGCGCAGTGGTCGACCGCCTGCACTTAACGACCGAGACCGGCGAAGTCTGCAAAGAGTCGTAAATTCTAACAGACAAGCAACACTGCGTCAAATAACCGCAGAAATCAATGTGGGACGTACAAGGGACTTGTCTGTTAGAACTGTGCGGAGAAAGTTGGCTTTCTTGGGCTATTCCAGCAGAAGACCGACTCGACTGCCTTTACTGACAGAACGACATCGCTTGCAGCGACTCTCGTGGGCACGTGAGCATATCGGTTGGTCCCTAGATGAATGGAAAACCGTGGCCTGGTCCGATGAGTCACGATTTCAGTTGGTAAGAGCTGATGGTAGGATTCGAGTGTGGCGCAGACCCCACGAAGCCATGGACCCAAACTGTCAGCAAGGCACTGTTCAAGCTGGTGGTGGCTCCGTAATGGTGTGGGCTGTTTTTCATGGCATGGACTTGGTCCTCTGGTGCGACTGGACCGAACATTGACTGGAAATGCTTATGTTCAGCTACTTGGAGATCACTTGCAGCCATTCATGGACTTCATGTACCCAAACAACGATGGGATTTTTATGGATGGCAATGCGCCATGTCACCGGGCCACAACTGTTCGCGATTGGTTTGAAGAACATTGTGGACAATTCCAACGAATGATCTGGCCACCTAGATCGCCCGACATGAATCCCATCGAGCATTTATGGGACATCATCGAGAGGTCTGTTCGTGCCCAAAATCCTGCACCATCAACGCTTTCACAATTATGGACGTCTATCGAGACAGCATGGCTCAATATTCCTGCAGAAGACTTCCAACGACTTGTTGAGTCCATGCCACGTCGAGTTGCTGCACTTCGCCGGGCGAAAGGAGGGTCGACACGATATTAAGAGGTATCCCATGACTTTTGTCACTTCAGTGCATATAACATGTATTAAATGAAAATGGAATTTTGCTTATGAATGATGACATATGAGAGCAGAATGGATATGCAAAAGTTGGCACCTTTTGAGAATGGGTAGGTTTTCTTGTCCTTCTTTGAATTCAGCCCTGCTACAGAGACACGCCACTCTCGCCAAAGCCTGCCAACCTGCGGAAGTTTTGTCATACTGCACACCTAAGAGAAAAGTATTAATAATTAAATTATTGCATACAGTTATCAAATACATACAACATTTTTGTCCACTCCAAGTTTTCAGATACTTATAAATAAACTCAAATATGTAAATCAATGTAAATGTGTTCACAACCACATTTAAAATGTCTAAAAGTCAGACCATTTTGATATTAAACTGATAATTGAACACCTTAATTATTTGGGTAATTATTAGTTCCAGTCTGAAATTGATTATTATACATTGATGAATATCTACGACAAGTGTCCAAAACTCAGACCATCTTTATCTTAAACTGATAATTGAGTACCTTAACCATTTGGGTAATTATATTGAAGTTGATTTTGATACATTGATAAATATCTACGACAGTCAGACCATCTTGATCCTAAACTTATTGAGTGCCTTAACCATTTGGGTAATTACTAGTTCCAGTCTGAAGCTGATTGAAATTGATTTTGATACATTAATGAATATTTGCTACAATTTGAGACAATAGATTTATAAGATAAAAATACAAAACTATTATCAATTACCGAATTAACAGAAAATTTGATAACTTAGATTAAAACTAATTAAAAGAATTTACTATAAAGATTGAAGAAAATTCTAATTAAAAGAATTTCTTGTAAAGAATGAAGACAATCTTAATTAAAAGAATTTACTATAAAGACGGAAGACAATCCAATCCTAATTAAAACAATTTACTATAAAGAAAGAAGTCAATTCAAACATGATTAGAAGAATTTACTATAAAGATTGAAGACAATCCTAATTAAAAGAATTTATTATAAAGAATGAAGACAATCCTAATTAAAACAATTTACTATAAATAAAGAAGTCAATTCAATCCTAATTAAAACGTTTTACTATAAAGAAAGAAGTCAATTCAATCCTAATTAAAAGAATTCAATATAAAGATTGAAGACAATCCTAATTAATAGAATTTAAAGAATGAAGACAATCCTAATTAAAAGCATTTATTATAAGGAAAGAAGACAATCCTAATTAAAAACATTTACTGTAAGGAAAGAAGACAATCCTAATTGAAAGAATTCTATAAAAAATGAAGACAACCCTAATTAAAAGAATTCTAATTTCTAATTATTTCTAATTGAAAGAATGAAGACAATTCTAATTAAAAGAAATTACTATAAAGAACGAAGACAATCCTAATTGAAAGAATTTACTATAAAGATTGAAGACAATCCTTTAGTTTCTTCCACTCATTATTGATGAAATGCGACCCCTTTTTATTCTATTTCTCGGAATCCCATATTCGTCTCAGTCTCCATTCACAAATATAAATTATCTTTCGACTGGTTACTTTTCTGTCGTTGTTGTCTTTCCGAAATACTCCGTCAAACAGCCTCAAAACTTAATTTACTGAGAACTCCGCCGCAGAGAACAGGTGGGGACGAAGAGGAATTTAAGGAATTTCGAATGTTGTTTGCAAGATAACTGTTGTCGGCGTCTGAGTCTCGAAATGAGCTCCAAATTAAGAGGGAACCTCGAGGCACTCATTTCGACGTCTTCCGACACATTCAGCCGCTTTAAATTCTGATCAAATTATTAGATTCGGAATGACACACTGTCTGGGAGGGACTAATAACTCTGGAGCAGCGTGTTTCTAAAAGTAATATCAGTATTAAGGTTACTGACTAATGAATTATTTTTGTTTGTTTTTGAAATAGCGAGGCGGTTTAGAAAGATTGGCTGTATCAAATAAAATTAAACAAATATGCATTATTAGAATGCATGTAGGATATATAAAGTTGAATGCTGATATAGGTGTAGTAGTTGTGTGTGTATTAATATTTTTTAACTTAAACATTAAGATGGTCAATTTTTCAATGCATAATACTTTTTGATTAATTCTTCCGTAACAGCCAAAATTATGTAAATATTTTTAACGATTATTTTTGCATAAATATAGATTTATCTTTTGTAATAAAATCAATTATTTATAACTGTATCATTACTTATCAGCACAAAAAATATGAAAGTTGATGCTGTGTAATAAATTAAAAACTTTACGTAGGAACTATTGTAATTTCTGATTTTGAATCTTCATCAATAATATTTTTTTCCTCAAATTTATTAAAACAAAATGTAATACAATATATTAGAAAAAATTAAGTAAGCTATTCAAATAAAATTGCAAACAACTTCATTGTGGAAATATAGTTTTACTGTATCCATAGTTAGGTATTGATACCAAGTATTATATATTAATAACAACTACCAAGATAACAAAAATACCTAGTCCGATTACCAATTATACTAGTCCAACTACTACCCATATATCTGCCAGAAGCAGACAGACTTAGCCTTAGCCATTGTTACGCCAATGAAGAAGAAAGATAATTACTACAGATAACTAGAATTTCAAACCTGAATCACCAATATTATTTATTAATCAACAACCGAGGCAGAAAAACAGGTTAAAAATTGATGTAAACAATGTCTACGAACTGTACAACATTTCAATTTCATGTCATCGACAAAAATCAAAATGATTATTCTAACCATAAACAAAAGATAAAAATAGTTTAAGTTTATTGGAAGTTAAAATAAACTATAACCTCTCTTAATTTTGTCCTAAGTGTCCAATTTAAAAGGTTTTGAGTAATATAATTTTACTGCTTTGAACGAAATATTTTATTTTTCTAATTCCATTTTTTTATGTAAATTCAAATATTTTTGGCATTTTATATTAGACGAAACATCATTTAAAATAGAAACTCATATTCTTTAATAAAAAAGTTTTTTAATTAGATATTTTAAAAAAACTGCTTTAATTTTGTAGGAAAAATAATCTTACAAAATAAGACTGATAGGTTTTAAAATCTCTGCAGCAAAATATTTTATATATATATTGAATACAGAGCTCAAACTTTCCTTTAATGAACATTTCCAGATACTTTCCATGTTATTTAACAGATTCTTTCTCAGCCATTTTGTCACCATTTATTACTCACCGAATATAAACGTTTCACCAAGGACAATTTGAACTATATGCAGAACATTAAAAAAAAATCTCTGTGTGGGTATGTAATCGCTCACTTTACTCACAAATTGCAATTCATGGCTCTTCCTACTGACTGGACGGGAAATCTTTCTCAAGCTCCTATCACCTCGAACATTTAAAAAAAACTAACAAAAAAACATCCTTTCGAATCAAGCGAATGGTTAGTTCTTTAATAGTCTCCTACTGCATCAGTGTGGTCTGGCCTTCGCAACTAATTTAAAACTCATCATCTCGACTTCCCATCGCCAGTATGCCCAGTTTCCTATTCATCGATAGGCCTTTACGTCACATTTGCTGGAATGACAAATAAGTAAAAGGGAAGACTAGATGGACTATATCCAGAGGGTTGAAAAGAAAACAAGATTGTTGGAAGCCATCAATGAATCGGCCTTCTGGGCAATGACAGACGAATTCCTTTTTTATTTTTTTTTTCATTCCATTTTTTTTCCTTTTCATTCTTCATTCGAACAAAAAGGAGAAGAAAAAAAGAATGGTCGTCCTTCCATTTGGAATCTATTCATTCTGTTTCTAGAATGAAAAAAGGACAAACTGGAAAAAAAAGAATTAGTTTTTCTTCATTAGATGACGCTGGCGATCTGGAAAAAAGGCATCTATCTAGCGCAAAATAGGTTCCTTTAAATCCCAATCCTAAAACCGAAACCAATTTTATTCTTTATCTCTTGATTCTGTGAAGGGACTTGTTTTTTTTTGTTACAAAGAACTTTATTTTGATTACATCAGACGTCCAACAGCGAAGTTTTCAACAAAATTGGGTGTTTGATGCCTCCATGAATTGGATTGTGGCTTAGATGGGATAAAATGCTTTCATTTTGATTCTATCGCCAACGCTCTCGTTGAAGTAAACAAATGATTTAGTGGAATTGATTTTTTGTTAAAATAAATGGGAGTGGTTCTTTCCATAAATAAAATAAAAATAAAAATGCTTGCTTTTTATAAGGAAAGAAAAATTATTGGTGCATAAAAAGTTAAAGTTGCATAAAGTTGCATACATTGCATACAGGTGGTCCATACAGTCATCGATCCTGCCTTCAGAATTTAACATTGAAATTAAAAATGCAGTTATTTAATTTTTCAAAAGATAAATAATCTAAAAAATAGCTATCCAAATTAACACATAAAATGTAGCATTTTTCCCACGGTAAGAGTTATAGCATTTCTTTCCTAGGAGAGAGAAGATATTCTTTAACAAGTATATAATAACAACCTATTACTCAAATTTTACAGCAGATAAGGCGCTGTGGATACTTATATTACATGCATTTAGTGTTTTGTACTAATGAGTAAAACCTGTCACTCAAATCTGACAGCAGATATTCAGTGTCATGTATAATGAAACTCATGAAATAAGTAAAAGGGAAGACTAGATGGACTAAGACTGTTGGACAATGGAAAACAAGACTGTTGGAAGCCATCAATGAATCGACCTTCTGGGCAATGACAGACGAATTCCTTTTTTATTTTCATTCCATTTTCCCTTTTTATTCGAACAAAAATAAAAAAAAGAATGTTCGTCCTTCCTTTGGATTCATTCTGTTACAGGAATGAAAAAAGTACTAACTAAAAGTGGCAACAAAGAAAAAAATTAGTTTTTCTTCATTAGATGACGCTGGTGATCTGTAAAAGGCATCTATCCAGCGCAAAATAGGTTCCTTTAAATCCCAATCCTAAAACCGAAACCAATTTTATTCTTTATCTCTTGATTCTGTAAAGGGACGGTTTTATTTATCTATTTTTTTGTTACAGAGAACTTTATTTTGATTACATCAGACGTCCAACAGCGAAGTTTTCAGCAAAATTGGGTGTTTGATGCGTCCATGAATTAGAAGATTGTGGCTTAGATGGGATAAAATACTTTCATTTTGATTCTGTCGCCGAAGTTCGCGTTAAAGTAAACAAATGATTTAGTCGAATTGTTTTTTTGTTAAAATAGATGGGAACGGTTCTTTTCACAAAGAAAATAAAAATAAATGTTTTCTTTTTATAGGGAAGAAAAACTATGTAACTTGTATCAAATAGTGATCACACATACCTTCTCAAGTTTATCATTGAAATTAAATATACATTTATTTAACTTTTCAAAAAATAAATAATCTAAAAAACAGCTATCCAAATTAAGAAATATAATATAGCATTTTTCCCAAGGTAAGAGTTGTAACATTTCTTTCTCAGAAAAGAGAAACGTATATTTTTTAACAAATATATAATAATAACATGTTACTCAAATTTTATAGCAGATAAGCAGTATTGTGGGTAATTATATTACATGCAATTAGTGTTTTGTACTAATGAGAACAACCTGTCCTTCAAATCTGATAGCAGATATTCAGTGTCATGGATAATGAGACCTCACGAAATTAGCGATTGTCTGTGCGATCTTCACAGGTCGAAACAATTATAGATGGAATATACATTACACCATGAGTTGTTGCATCATGATTTTTGATAGACTATATGCTTAGGAATGGTACACTCCAATGGAAAGTGAGGGAAGATGACAGCCTGTCTTGATGGATTTTTTCAAAGAGAGATTTTGGAGAAGGACAGGAAGAGAGTTCTGCGACGAGACGACAAGAAGTGTTTTTTTTAATTGATTGTATTCACTGGAGATTCCGCCTGTTTATAAAATGAGCCCCTTGTGAGTTTGTGTATCACGTCTTGTGATAATTAAGGTCTGTCGCTGACCTGGCGAGATAGATTTATCACAGACTTGAGAACTCTAAAAATCTCAGTCTTTGATGTAAACTGCATTTGCAAATCAAATTTAATTCTTTATTTTTCACTTTTTGTGAATAATAAATTTTAGTAAATAGAGTTCTGTATAAATACATGTATATAATGATTGTTAATAAAAATTAAAGAGTTCCCATGAACCTGAAAGTGTCCCTATTCTTGAAGCCATTATATGTTTAGTATAGGCAGAGACGTTACATTAAACATATAAATGCAGTATAGTATTGTAAATGCCTGCTTAAAACTTAATACCTCTAATTACTTAGAACTATTACGTTTCACACTCAAACAGAGCTGGAAAAACTAGTTAATGTTTAGAAATTAAATTGAAATAAAGCTAAACATTTTTGTTTTATGGAAAATCTATATTAAAATATAGATGACAATAGCATCATTTTTAATCTAAACCACAAATTTTCGGTCTTTTTTTAACACAATTCTTTAAATAAAGATATATATATATATATATGACTACATGAAACTTTTATAAATTTACTCAATCAATAGAAGCTCATAATAAAATATTCATTTGTATTTTATTTATTTTTTCTTTTAAATTTTGTGTTAGGAGTAAAAAATATTAAAGAACTGAGAATTAATTAAGAATTTGTCTGCACTGAAGCAAAAATAACGAGCTTCAATGAAGTTAAAGAGAAAATTTGGCAAAAACAACTGATTGCCCACAGTCAGCAAGATTAAACTTACCAGACTGGTCCTCTGTGGTGTCTGATTCTATAATTTGATTATCAAACCACATATGGGCCACCGTCATTCTATTCTGGGTGAGGGTTCCAGTCTTATCAGAACAAATGGTAGATGTAGAACCCAAAGTTTCTACAGCTTCTAAATTCTTGACGAGGCAATTTTTGGAAGCCATTCTTTTAGCTGTCAGAGTCAGGCATACCTATAAAAATTAGAACATTGATTAACGTTTTGTATTCTTGTTTGGGTTGAAAATAAAAACTGATAATAAATATTTTTTATAACTCTTTTATAAATAATATGTCAAAACTCACTCATTCCAGTAATGTTTCAAAATCTATGATATTAAATATATCTTAAGAAATACGAAATATAAGGTGCTTTTAGAGTTTTTACTTAAATGATGGTTGTGATATTTATACTCGTCTTTTGCTTGCTGTCACGACTTGATGGCTAATTGGCCATCGAGTTGGGACAGCAGGCAAAACTGGCAGGACAGCAAGCAAATTCTGGCATTTGGTACCACAGGCTTCCGGTTCTAAGTTCCGGTTTTAAAAACTAAGAACTTCCAGTTTAGAAACTAATTATCAAATCAATTCAGTCCCATTTCCTCTAAGCCAGCAATATTATACAATGATCCATATAAATATGCCTCCACTAAATCAAATGTAAAAATGCAATATATCAAGAACTAAACTTCTATTTTTCACTGCAAAGGTCAAAAGTTGAGTTACTAAATGTTTTTTATGCATTGTCTTTAAAAAAGACATGATATCGAGAAAGCTGTTTATTTTCAAAACCATATTTCTTATCTTTTGCAAAAGAACTTTAAAAGATGCAATTCCCAAAGCAAACTAACATTAACATGTTATTAATTACGCAAGCATTTCAAAAAATTTTTTTTTGTTTCTGTTTATTTTCCTCCGCATAGAAATTCTTTCAAGCTAACAATAACCTATAAATTTTTGTTGCGCAGCATTATTGCTTTCTTTAAGCTCTCCGAAGGAAGTTGCTTTCGGTTTTCATCAAAAAAGGATGAAAGCAACTTTTGCTGATATAAATTTCTTGCTTAACCAAGCGAAATACAGTGAGTGGAAGAATGTAAGAAGGCTGCTTTTCATAATAATCTAGAAAACTTTAATTATTCTTTTAGTTTTAGTCTCCCTAACTAAGAAAACGTTGGAATTTACGATGTGGTAAGTTTAATCTCTCTCCCTTTAATATTAGTTTCTAGTGTTAATAATGCTCATTTCTAGAAAAGGGAGTGTAATTTAAAAAAGAGTTTAATTCTTCTCTCAAAAGTAAATTTTTGCGTCATGGTATTTACCTAACAGAGATAAATATTAGTTATTGAATAATTTTTGCCGATTTAAAGTTAATGCATATGCATATATATTTATGTATTAACCTTATACATTTAAGTTAATACGTATATATATATATATATATGCATGTATGCATGTATGCATTATTAATGAATTTCAAGTCCTCTGATTGAAAGCAGGCTGATGGCCAATTGGCCAGCGGTCTGACCATTGGTACCACAGGTTTCAGGTTTAAATCCTGGCGGTGGCATGGATGTTTATGAGTGGTTCGGAATCCCCGCTAAACTGCAGGTCGCGGTCTAATTAGCCAAAAGTGTGAACAAAATGACCGTAAAGCGACAAACCAACCTAAACCAAACTGGCCTTCGTTATCATAGGCTTCAGGTTCTAATCATGGCGGGGGCATGGATGTTTGTTCGTGGTTCGGAATCCGTTCTAAATTATAGGTCCTGGTCTAATTAATCCAAACTGTGCAAAAATGACGTTAGAGCAACAAAGCAAAGCATGTCTGTATCTACTTGTTAACCCAATTTTTTTTGTCTTTAGATTCTTGGCGTAAACAAGGGAATTTCTAGATTCTAAAAACTCTTTAGAAACTAATGGTGTTGTCTTTAGATTCTTCAGTTTAGCGTAAACATTCTATGATTCTTCAGTTTAGAAACTAATTCTAGATTTAAAAACAATGATTCTCCAGTTTAGAAACTAATTACCAGATCAATTCTATGATTCTTCAGTTTAGAAACTAATTACCAGATCAATTCTATGATTCTTCAGCTTAGAAACTAATTACCAGATCAATTCTATGATTCTTAAGTTTAGAAACTAATTACCAAATCAATTCTATGATTCTTCAGTTTAGAAACTAATTACCAGATCAATTCTATGATTCTTCAGTTTAGAAACTAATTACCAGATCAATTCATTCCAATTTTCTCTATAGCAGCAATATTCGAAAATGATCCATATAAATATGCTTCCACGAAATCGATTGTTAAAAATGTAAGATATGTAGAACCCCAATTCCTATTTTTTACCGTAAAGGTCAAAAGTTGAGTTACTAAATGTTTTTTACGCATTATCTTTAAAAAGACACCCTATCTAGAGAAAACTGTTCATTTTCTAAACCATATTTCTTGTCTTTCGCAAAAGAACTCGAAACGAGGCACTTCCCAAAGCAAACTAACATTAACATGTTATTAATTACGCAAACACTTCAAAAAACATTTTTTTTTGTTTCTGTTTATTTTCCTCCGCATAGAAATTCTTTCAAGCCAACAATAAACCATGAATTTTTGTTGCGCAGCATTATTGCTTTCTTTAAGCTCCCCGAAGGAAGTTGCTTTCGGTTTTCATCAAAAGAGGATGAAAGCAACTTTTGCCGATATAAACTTCTTGCTTAACCAAGCAAAATGCAATGACTAAGAGAATGTAATAAGGCTGCTTTTCATAATAATCTCTGAAAGTTTAATTATTCTTTTGGTTTTAGTCTCCTTAATTAAGAAAATGTTAGAATTTACAATGGGGTAAGTTTAATCTCTCTCCCTTTAATATTAGTTTCTAAGTGTTAATAATGCTCATTTCTAGAAAAGGGAGTGCAATTTAAAAAAGAGTTTAAATCTTCTCTCAAAAGTAAATTTTTGCGTCATGGTATTTACCTAACAGAGATAAATATTAGTTGTTGAATAATTTTTGCCGATTTAAAGTTAATGCATATGCATATATATATGTATTAACCTTATACATTTAAGTTAATACATATATATATATATATATATGCATGTATGCATGTATGCATTATTAACGAATTTCAAGTCCTCTGATTGAAAGCACGCTGATGGCCAATTGGCCAGCGGTCTGACCATTGGTACCACAGGTTTCAGGTTCAAATCCTGGCGGTGGCATGGATGTTTATGAGTGGTTCGGAATCCCCGCTAAACTGCAGGTCGCGGTCTAATTAGCCAAAAGTGTGAACAAAATGACCGTAAAGCGACAAACCAACCTAAACCAAATTGGCCTCCGTTATCATAGGCTTCAGGTTCTAATCATGGCGGGGGCATGAATGTTTGTTTGTGGTTCGGAATCGGTTCTAAATTATAGGTCCTAGTCTAATTAATCCAAAATGTGCAAAAAATGACATTAGAGCAACAAAGCAAAGCATGTCTATATCTACTTGTTAACCCAAATGTTTTTTTCTTGTCTTTAGATCTATGGTGTTGTCTTTAGATTCTTGGCGTAAACAAGGGAATTTTTAGATTTAAAAACAATGATTCTCCAGTTTAGAAACTAATTACCAGATCAATTCTATGATTCTTCAGTTTAGAAACTAATTACCAGATCAATTCTTTGATTCTGCAGCTTAGAAACTAATTACCAGATCAATTCTATGATTCTTAAGTTTAGAAACTAATTACCAAATCAATTCTATGATTCTTCAGTTTAGAAACTAATTACCAGATCAATTCTATGATTCTTCAGTTTAGAAACTAATTACCAGATCAATTCATTCCAATTTTCTCTATACCAGCAATATTCGAAAATGATCCATATAAATATGCTTCCACGAAATCGATTGTTAAAAATGTAAGATATGTAGAACCCCAATTCCTATTTTTTACCGTAAAGGTCAAAAGTTGAGTTACTAAATGTTTTTTAAGCATTATCTTTAAAAAGACACCCTATCTAGAGAAAACTGTTCATTTTCTAAACCATATTTCTTGTCTTTCGCAAAAGAACTCGAAACGAGGCACTTCCCAAAGCAAACTAACATTAACATGTTATTAATTACGCAAACACTTCAAAAAACATTTTTTTTTGTTTCTGTTTATTTTCTTCCGCATAGAAATTCTTTCAAGCTAACAATAAACCATGAATTTTTGTTGCGCAGCATTATTGCTTTCTTTAAGCTCCCCGAAGGAAGTTGCTTTCGGTTTTCATCAAAAGAGGATGAAAGCAACTTTTGCCGATATAAACTTCTTGCATAACCAAGCAAAATGCAGTGACTAAGAGAATGTAATAAGGCTGCTTTTCATAATAATCTCGAAAACTTTAATTATTCTTTTGGTTTTAGTCTCCTTAATTAAGAAAATGTTAGAATTTACAATGGGGTAAGTTTAATCTCTCTCCCTTTAATATTAGTTTCTAAATGTTAATAATGCTCATTTCTAGAAAAGGGAGTGCAATTTAAAAAAGAGTTTAAATGTCCTCTTAAAAGTAAATTTTTATGTAATATTATTTACCTAACGGATATAAATATTAATTGTTTCCGATTTAAAGTTTGTGTGTATATATATAGTTAATACATATATATGCAAGTAGATAATGTTGACGAGTTTCAAGTCCTCTGACCAGCAACCACGATGCCCACTCTATTTTATTCTTACTCTGTGTTTGCAACTGTAAAGGAATAAAGGAAATTCCGTACCACTAACAAACATCCACGGCATCGCCGTTACTTTAACCTGAAGCCTGTGGTACCGAGTGCCAGAACGCTAACCACTCGGCCATCAGGGTTCTTCTTACTGGTTCGAAATCCCCGTTAAGGTGTATTTTCCGATCTAATTAGCCTAAAGTGTGCTCAAAGTGATCGTAGACAGACAAACCAACCCAAATCAAACTGGCATTTGGTAATACAGCTTCCTTTTCGAATCCTGATGGCGGCATGGATGTTTGTCCGTAGTTCGGATTCCACGCTAAATTGTCGATCCTGGTCTAGTTATCTCAGAGTATGAAAAAAATTATTGTAGAGAGAAAAATCAAACCATATATCAATCTACCTCTTAAACAAAAGTTTATCTTGGCCTTTAGATATATGGTGTTTCTCAAAAGACAAGGAAACAAGGAAATTTCTACTATAATTTAAAAAACTAAAATCCTTCAATTTAGAAACTTATTACAAGATCAATTCAGTCTCATTTTCTCTAAACCAGCAATATTCGACAATAATCCATAAGTTTGATATATGAACACTATATGAAATATGTTTCCACTAAACTAAATATCAAAAAGGTTAGAACCACAATTTCTATTTTTAACCGTAAAGGTCAAATGTGAGTTACTAAATGTTTTTAATGTATCGTCTTTAAAAAGACATGATATCGAGAAAGCTGTTTATTTTCTAAACCATATTTCTTATCATTTGCAAAAGAACTAGCGAAACGATGCCATTCCCAAAGCAAACTAACATTAACATGTTATTAATTACGCAAGCACTTCAAGAACCATTTTTTGTTTCTGTTTATTTACCCCCGCATAAAAATTCTTCCCAGCTAACAATAAACCATAAATTTTTCCAGCGCAGCATTATTCTTTTCTTTAAGCTCCCCGAAGGAAGTTACTTTCGGTTTTCATCAAAAAAGGATGAAAGCAACTTTTGCTGATATAAATTTCTCGCTTAACCAAGCAGAATGCAATGAGTGGGAGAATGTAAGAAGACTGCTTTTCATAATAATCTCTGAAAGTTTAATTATTCTTTTAGTTTTAGTCTCCCTAACTAAGAAAATGTTAGAATTTAAAATGTGGTAAGTTTAATCTCTCTTCCCTTTAATGTTGGTTTCTAAGTGTTAATAATGCACATTTCTAGAAAAGGGAGGGTAATTTAAAAACAGAGCTTAAATGTCCTCTCAAAAGTAAATTTTTGCGTAATGTTGTTTACCTAACAACGATAAATATTAGTTGTTGAATAATTTTTGCAGATTTAAAGTGAATGAATGTATACATATGAACACACACACACCAGACACACATACACAAATACACACCACACATACACAAATATATATAAATGCATATAAAGTTAATACATATATAGGCATGTATACAGGGTTCATGAGTTTCAAATCCTCTGGTTGGCAACCACGATGCTCAATCTATATTATTCTTACTCTGTGTTTGCAACTTGGTTTTCATTTACAAAACTCCAGTTGACTCAACTGAGGACCTTGTTGCTCGACTATCTATTGTGACTCAAGCCTGCGAAAATGCCTGCGTCTTACAATTGTTCACCAATCACTAATTCGACACTTTCAAATATTCATTACTATTGGTGATCTCAATTTTGAGCATTTATTGTAAGTATTAAATCAAAGAAGCATTTTGCAACAAATAATAAATAAACAATGTTTTTCTTTTCATGCCACATATTTCGTGTTCATGCCTCAAAGCGTTACTTCAAACTATACATTCTTATACAGAAAACATTTTCATTAAGTTGCACCACTCCTGAAATTCTGGCGCCCTGGTGGCCAATGGCTAGCTCTCTATCCTTTGATACCACAGGCTTCAGGTTCGAATCGTGGCTAAGGCATGGATGATTGCTTGTGGTTAAGAATCAGCGTTAAATTATAGGTCTAGGTCTAATTAGCCTAAAGTGTGCAAAAAATGACCGTAGAGCAACAAACCAAACCAAACCTGGTGTAAACAGTTGATGTGATGTCCAGTTTTAAAAACTAAGAACCTCCAGTTTCGAAACAAATTACCAAATCAATTCAGTCCCATTTTCTCTAAACCAGCAATATTCGACAATAATCCGTATGTTTGATACATGAACAATATATGAAATATGTTCTCACTAAACAAAATATTAAAAATGTAAGATATATAGAATGAAAACATCTATTTTTTTACGGTAAAGGTCAAAAGTTAAGTTACTAAATATTTTTTCTGCATTGTCTTTAAAAAAGACATCATATCGAGAAAGCTGTTTATTTTCTAAACCATATTTCTTATCTTTCCCAAAAGAACTCGAAACGATGCCATTCCCAAAGCAAACTAACATTAACATGTTATTAATTACGCAAGCACTTCAAAAACCTTTTTTTTTTTTTTTTTTTCTGTTTATTTTCCTCTGCATAAAAATTCTTCCCAGCTAACAATAAAACATAAATTTTTGTTGCGCAGCATTATTGCTTTCTTTAAGCTCCCCGAAGGAAGTTGCTTTCGGTTTTCATCAAAAGAGAATCAAAGCAACTTTCACTGATATAAATTTCTTGCTCAACCAAGCAAAATGCCATGAGTGGAAAAATGTAAGAAGGCTGCTTTTCATAATAAACTCGTTTTTCGTTAAGTTTAATCTCTCTCATTTTAATATTAGTTTCTAAGTGTTAATAATGCTCATTTCTAGAAAAGGGAGTGCAATTTAACACTGATTTAAATGTCCTCTCAAAAGTAAATTTTTGTGTAATGGTATTCACCTAACTGCGATAAATATTAGTTGTTGAATAATTTTTGCCGGTTTAAAGTTAATTCATATATACATATGAACATACACACATAAACACCATACACACAAAAATACCATACACACAAAAACACCATACACACAAAAACACCATACACACATACACCACACAGACACATACACCACACACACACATACACCATACACACACGCACATCAACACACACATATATATAAATATATTTAATGTTTATACATATATATGCATGTATACAGGGTTGATGAGTTTCAAGTCCTCCGGCTGGCAACCACGACGATCACTCTATATTATTCTTACTCTTTGTTTGCAACAGCGTTTCTATTATTATGACTCAATTGAGGGCCTTGTTCCTCGTCTATTCATTATGGCTCAAACATGCGCAAAATGCCGGCGTCTTGCAACTGTTCACCAATCACTCTTTCGACGCTACCAAGTATTTATTACTATGGATGGTTGCATTTCTGACCATTTATTGCAAGAATTAAATCAAAAAAATCCTTTGCAATGGAGTTGTAAATAACGTTGTTTTTTTTATGTCACATATTTTTTGTTCATGCCTCAACTCTTACTTCAGACCAAATTTTTATCAAATTTGAAGTAAATAAGCAAAATAAATAATTTTTTTGGAGGGGAAACTGTACATTGTTAACAAATAATAATAAGCATCAATACAAAAATTTGAAAAAGCCCTAGAGGCGACATTATATTTGAAAGAATTACGAGTCGCTGGTTAATTGATCAGTCAAACTCACATTAATAAGTTGTGATTTCATAATGAAAGACAGTTTTATAAATACGAATTACTTCGAACTACTTTTTAGAAAGAGTAACAATAATTCATAACTTTCTTGTCATTTTAATTTTTCATATTGATTCACAGTCACAGAAGTCAAAGTAGCCTAAACATTAAGAGATATGTCATTCATAATATTTAGAACGCCCGGTTTATTATTAAAATATTACTGTAATGACGAATACATCCATTTTTATTTATTTATTTATTATTATTATTATAGATTCCATTTCCTTTTTCTTTAATACTATAGTTTTGTTTTTTTTACTAAGATAGGATTTAAGGATAACACAATTGGCTTCGAAATAAGGAAGTTTAGTTCGAAGCTAGATAAAGGAAAACACATGAAAAGCTTTCTTGTGTATGGGAGGATATGAAAAATAAATTTGTAAGCCGAAAATTCCTTCCGTTGGAATCAAGAAGCTGAAGAGGAAAGTAAAAAATGTCTCTTTGATTTTATTTATTATGATATACACTGAAGTGACAAAAGTCATGGGATACCTCTTAATATCGTGTCGGCCCTCCTTCCGCCCGGCGAAGTGCAGCAACTCGACGTGGCATGGACTCAACATGTCGTTGGAAGTCTTCTGCAGGAATATTGAGCCATGCTGTCTCGATAGACGTCCATAATTGTGAAAGCGTTGATGGTGCAGGATTTTGGGCACGAACAGACCTCTCGATGATGTCCCATAAATGCTCGATGGGCTTCATGTCGGGCGATCTAGGTGGCCAGATCATTCGTTGGAATTGTCCAGAATGTTCTTCAAACCAATCGCGAACAGTTGCGGCCCGGTGACATGGCGCATTGTCATCCATAAAAATCCCATCGTTGTTTGGGTACATGAAGTCCATGAATGGCTGCAAGTGATCTCCAAGTAGCTGAACATAAGCATTTCCAGTCAATTTTCGGTCCAGTCGCACCAGAGGACCAAGTCCATGCCATGAAAAAACAGCCCACACCATTACGGAACCACCACCAGTTTGAACAGTGCCTTGCTGACAGTTTGGGTCCATGGCTTCGTGGGGTCTGCGCCACACTCGAACCCTACCATCAGCTCTTACCAACTGAAATCGTGACTCATCGGACCAGGCCACGGTTTTCCATTCATCTAGGGACCAACCGATATGCTCACGTGCCCACGAGAGTCGCTGCAAGCGATGTCGTTCTGTCAGTAAAGGCACTCGAGTCGGTCTTCTGCTGGAATAGCCCAAGAAAGCCAAATTTCTCCGCACAGTTCTAACAGACAAGTCCCTTGTACGTCCCACATTGATTTCTGCGGTTATTTGACGCAGTGTTGCTTGTCTGTTAGAATTTACGACTCTTTGCAGACGTCGCCGGTCTCGGTCGTTAAGTGCAGGCGGTCGACCACTGCGCTGTCCATGGTGGGATGTTATGCCTGAAATTTCATACTCTCGGCACACTCTTGACACAGTGGATCTGGGAATGTTGAATTCCCTAACGATTTCCGAAATGGCATGACCCATGCGTCTAGCTCCAACTAACATTCCGCGTTCAAAGTCTGTTAATTCCCGTCGTGCGGTCATCATCACGTCAAAACCTCTTCACATGAATAACTTGAACAGAAATGAAAGCTCTGCGAAAACACTGCGCATTTATACCTGTTCTACGCGATGCTACTGCCATCTGAAAATTTGCATATTGCTATCCCATGACTTTTGTCACTTCAGTGTATATATATATATTTTAAACTGGTAGCACATTTGACTTCTGAAATTCAGGTTAACACCATTAGTTAAGGACCACAGGTCAAAATGCCCAACATTTTAGAACATTAGCATACATTTGATTACTATTCAATTAATGGAACTTAGTTCGTAACCCTATAAGTGATAACAAAATAAAAACTTCCGTGTTTATGCGGGCATAAATCCTTAAGTTGGAAAATTCTTCCATTAGTTTCGAGAAGATGCCAAGAAGGTTTGAATCTTCCAGATGTTACTTTTGTTTATGTTCATTCAAAATTGCAATGGAAAAATATGTATGCAATGTAACAGCGCCCTCCCGTGAGTGAAGATTAAACTACTACATTTCTGCTGTTCCATCAGTCAAAGATCACAGGTTAAAATGCCCAGAATTCCAGAATTTTAACATACCTTTTATTAACTATTCTGCTACTATAACTTGGACATTATGTTTTAAAGCATATACTATCATTTTTATTTTATTATTAATCACCAGAACTGTCGAAATTTTGTAGGGATAAAAAATAATTAAATTGTATTAATATATTATTAATAGCTACAGAATGATACGTGTGCAAAAATAAAGATAAAATGGCATTTTAACTCTGCGTTTCCAATAACATGTAGTAAAATAAAAGTTCCTCATGAAAAAACTACGATTTAAAAAAAAAATAGACAGGAACTATTTTAAAGTTAATTAATTCATTATTAAACGGTTTTCTTTTGAAACAAACAGAATTTTAAAAAAAACTTTTTCGAAAGATCTCTTGGAGAGAAAAGATGTTTTGCTCAAAAACATCCTAATGCATTTTTAATGAGACTAGAGATGAACAAAAATAAACATCTATCTAGTTCAAAAAAAAATTCAGAGGTTCTGTTTAACTGTAGAATTGACATAGAATTATCGAATAGAAGAACGTCTATTCAGTACGAATTCATTATGTAACTTTAGTTGGATTTTAGACTTTTATGTGAGTTTAAAATCTAATTGAAAGTAATATGTTATTGGTATAGTAATTTATAACTCTCTTTCTTAACTCTAGTAATTTATTTGATTGTTAAACATGAAATGGTATTATTTTTTTGTGTCCTAATAACTTTTGGCATGTCAGTAATTTAATTTCAAACTATTTAAATCTACAGTGGTACTGTGTGCAATTAGCAAGCAGGAGGGGGTAGGTTTAAATCCCCTGTCACTGCTTTCAAAAACGAACAGACTCTATGGCGAAATATAACAATGCGTTTAAAGAGTCTAGCATAGATAGTGATGGCTGCCTGGTCGGATATATCGGATTTTCTCCCATACTACACGAAAATATTGGCCAGTTACCCTTAAGAAGTCATCTCGTAGGCCACTGTCCTATCCTGATTATCAGTCGGGGGGCTCTTCGGGACACACAAGATCCTGTGTACAATAAAGGTCTACTACAACTACACCACACCACTGTGCCTAGAACTGAGTTGCCCCTTTACAGTTTGGGAATGATGTGGGGGAGAAGAAGTCTGTTTGGGCTCTGTGACGCTCTACTCTCCTATGAGATCGAAACCTACACCTTAAAGTAGATTCCGAACCCCTACAAGCATCCATAGCACCGCCGGGATTCGAACCCGTTACTTGTGGGACCGAGCGCCAGAGCGCTAGCAGACTCGGCCATCAGACCCTACACAAGCCCCACCGATATTCAACAAAAAAAAGACGTATTTAAATTCTCACAGCCTGGAAAATTATTTACAAGTTAAAATGAGCCAACTCGCAAAATAGGGGCCATTAGAATTTGGCGAAATTTTTGTGGCCCCAATTGAGTGATAAGTCGCCCCAGATTAAGTGGTAATTCAGTTTTATTTTTTTTTATTTATTTATTTATATATATGTATTTTTTTTTTTTTTTTTTTTTCTGTATCTTTAGTTGCATTCCCTGTAACATCTGATCATATGTGTTTGTTGTTGATAAAAAAATAAGGAGAGATTTCTGAAGCAAACCGTACCGTGACAGTTGCAAGCAGTCCCTCGGGAACATTGGCCACAATGATGCCAATGAGAAAGATAACAGCATCCAGCCAGTAGTATCCCAGGATGAAGGCGATGATGAAGAAGGAGATTCCGAGGAACACGGCCACGCCAGTGATGATGTGGATGAAATGCTCGATTTCCCTCGCAATGGGTGTTTCACCCATCTCGAGCCCAGATGCCAAGTTGGCGATGCGCCCCATCACTGTCCGGTCGCCGGTGTTGATGACTATGCCTTTGCCAGCACCTGGAATCACAGATAAAAATGATATAGTTCTGCAGATTTTGAAGCTGTTATTTAATTTTAAAGATTTACTGCTTCATATAATGTTTGGTGTGGACACTTCATTACAAAATATTTATTCTCGAAATTATGCTTCTTTTCAAACAATATTCGCAGTCGACCCTCATTATATTGCCACTATACTGGCCATAAAATTTAGTGAGTTTTTAATAATGTAAAACGGATTAACTCATTTTTTATGCAAAATAGTTAACATTTTTTTCATGTAATACGGATTAACAGGGGTTTTTTTTGTGCAAGAAGGTCAATGTTTTTTGTTAATATAAAACGGATTAAAGCGTTTTTTATGTATAACGATTAACACTTTATTTTTTTATGTAAAAAAAGGCTTAACTTGTGTGTGTTTTCTTTATGTAAAACGTGTTAAAAGTTTTTCCCATGTAAAAGTTTAAAAGGCATTTTATGCAAAATGGGTTTCCATATTAAAAAACCCATTAAACTATCACCTAATAAGCATGATCATGAGGTGAGTTAACTTAACAAAGTGTTACATTACGGCAAAATGTACAAAGAAAAATTGCATAAAAATATTGATTACAATATATGACAAGGCATGAATCTAGCGTGAATATCTTATGGTATGGTTCGCGTTTACTGTTTAAAATACAAGTTTGCAAAGATTGTGATAATACGTCGCGTATCAACTACATAGTGAAAGGTTTCAAGTGTTCTTTTTTCATACAATAAACAATAGTAGAAGGTTTCGGGATTTTCCATACAATATGCAATCCCTCAGGCACATGGACAACAATGATGCTCCAGAGGAAGATAGCATCTAGCTAGTATAATAGCTCAGATAAGGGCTAGGATGAAAAAGGAGAATGGAGATTTAGGCAACCCTAGTGATTATGAGGATGATATGTATGCCAGTTCTCCCAGAACTTGGTACTCTTTCTACTAGAATTCTAGAGAGTCATTGAAATGAATACTAAGTCTTTGATAAATAAAAAATACCAGTCAAGTATTAAAATATATTTTAACTTTACTCTTATCAATCTAAGTTTAATTCCAATTTAATTGTTATAAAAATAAAAACTTATTAAGAATTAAAATAGTATAATTTTTTATACACAGTTTGCATTGCTTTGAGAACAAATGAATCCAAAGCATCAATGTATTTTTTTTGTTTTGGAAAAGGTTAACTATGCATTTACTTGAAATCAGAATTTCTTTAGATTAAAAATTTTAAATTTATTAAATAATATTATATTTAATAAAAAAAAAGTGTGATTTATTTATAAATTGTTTCTATAGCTCATTATTTTGTTAATCTATTTAATTGTGATTCTATGATTATTTGAAAAATATTTTGATAAATATAATAACAATTTCCAATAAATACTCCATTTTAAAATGAACATATAACATTAATTTCTTACAAAATAAAATTAATGTTATATGTTCATTTTTATATTTTTTGAGTATTTATTAGATATTGTATAAGTATATAAACATGTTTATTGGAAATTATATTACAATATATTGTGTGCATAATATATATGTGTATGACATATATGACATTATGATATTTACTTTGGCCGAAGTAAAAAGAATTAAATAAATAAACTCAGTCTTCCCTCACATTAAAAAATTGTTTTAAAAAGATACAAAAATTAGAATTGCATTTCTGTATTTATTGAAGACGGATGACGTAAGTTTATTCTTTAGGCTGCTTGGTAATAAAGTACCCATCTAATGTAACTATATCCTGTTCCGCCATAATCCATAATCCACACTTCTCATATTACCTAATATCCATATTGTTAAAAAGATAAATATATATTCAGAACTCTACATTTACATTTTATTATCAAATTAAAATAAACTAGAATCCCTCTTGTTAAAGTTTTGTGTAAGATAAACTAGACTCTCTGGGTAAACAGCATCGATTATTTTGATTTTTGACTGTGGTACTTGTTTTTGGATGATCTTGCACGTTTGAAATAATCAAAATAATATTTCTTTTAAAAAAGCAGATTTGGAAAAGAACAGAGAAACAGGGTGTATTATTTCCTATACAGCCTTGAGACAAACAAGTCGTCTAGAATATCAGTTTAATTTCCAGACTGTTCAGATTTCTGAATTCCATGTTATTTTACATATTGCAGAAAAAGTAAAAATTGTTTTTTATGGTAATGCTGAGTAAGAGATTTCAGTTTCTGACAATTTAAGTTTTCCATTTCAGGCTTGTGATGTCTCGCATTTATAGATTTTAAAAAGCTATAAGAATGGCGAAAATCTCAGATTGCAATAGCGATTGAAAGAACAGCATTTTTTATGGCATTAATTTTTGGAAAGTTTTTTTTCCCTGTGATACCGAATTGAAATTTTATATTTCAGCTTTAACTTCATAAAAAGTGGTTGGATATAAAAACTTTGTTGGATATAAAAACTTTTCTTTTTTGAAATCTCTGTTGTTGTTGATATTATGTTTTACATGTATACAAGAAAAAAATGCTATATTTATAAATAAAAAATATATATATAACCGCAAGCTGTTATATTTTTGGAAGGACTGAAAGTACATTTGAAATATTTAATACAACTTAAATATAACAAAAACGATGGATAATAGAAACAATAATAAATAAATAAATTTTGGAAGACGATATTGATATTATCTCCCTTCTTATTGTCAATTCTTCCCTTATATGCCATTTTAAACTTAAAATTTAATTCTATTTTTAAATTCAATAAATATTGTAGATACAACGGTCAATGGAACTAATGGACTATGGTCAATAGAAAAAATAATAATAAACCAATAGAAACAATGGCTAATAGACCAATGAAAACAATGGCTAATGAACTATGTCCATTGGAAACAATAATAATGGGCCAATGGAAACAATAATAATGGGCCAATGGAAACAATGGCTAATAGACTATGGCCAATGGAAACAATAATTAATAAGTAACTTTTGAAAGACGATGTTGATATTATCTCCCTACTTATTGTCAATTCTTCACATACCATTTTTTATACCATTTAAAACTAACAATTTAATTTCATTATCACATTTAATAAATATTGTATCTGCATTCAAACTTCTGATGGGAAAGGGCCAATGGAAACAATGCCCAATGGACTATGGTCAATGGAAACAATAATGGAAATAATATTTTTTTTAAAAGTAGAGATGAAAAAGAACAGAGAAACAGAGTGTATTATTTCCTACGCAACCTTCAGATAAACAAGTTGTCTAGAATATCAGTTTAATTTCCAGACTGTTCAGATTTCTGTATTCCATGTTATTTTACATACTGCAGCAAAAGTAAAAAGTTCTTTTATGGTAATGCTGAGTAAGAGATTCCCGTTTCTGACAATCTAAATTTTTCATTGCAAGGTTGTGATATCTAACATTTATGGATTTTGAAAAGTTATAAGAATGACGAAAATCTCAGATTGCAGTAGTGGTTAAAAGAACAGCCTTTTTTTATGACTTTAATTTTTGGAAAGTTTTTCGCTGTGATGCCAAATTGAAATTTTATATTTTCAGCTTTAACATGATAAAAAGTGTTTACTGCTGGATATAAAAACTTTTCTTAAACTTCGTATGTTTTTCAAGTATACAAGACAAAACGACAAACTTTATATTTTTGGGAGGACTGAAAGTGCATTTTAAGAACTTAATACAACTTAAATATCCCAAAAATTATCGCCAATCTAAACAATACTAAATAAGTAATTTTTGGAAGACGATGTTGATGTTATCTAACTTTTTATTGTCAATTCTTCACATATGTGTCATTTTAAACTTATAATTTAATTCCATTATTACATTCACTAAATATTGTAGCTGCTGTCAAACATCTGATGGGAAACGGCCAATAGAACTAATAAACGATTACCAATGGAAACAATAATAATGGGCCAATAGAAACAATGGCTAATGGACCAACGGAAACAATGGTTAAGGGACTATGGCCAATGGAATTAATAATAATGGACCAATAGAAACAATGGCTAATGGACAAATGGAAACAATTGTTAAGGGACTATTCTCAATGGAAATAATAATAATGGACCTATAGAAACAATGGCTAATGGACCAATGGAAACAATAGTTAATGGACTATGGCCAATGGAAACAATGGTTAATGGGCCAATGGAAACAATAATAATGGACCAATAGAAACAATGGCTAATGGACTACGACTAATGGAAACAATACTAATGGACTATGCTCAATGGAAACAATAATAAATAAATAATTTTTGGGAGATGATGTGGATATTATCTCTCTTCTTAACAATGGCTAATGGACTATGGCCAATGGAAACAATAATAACTAAGTAAATTTTGGAAGACGATGTTAATGTTATATCCTTTCTTATTGTCACTTTTTCACATATATGCCATTTTAAACTTACAATTTAATAACATTATTACATTCAAAAAATATTGTAGCTGCTTTCAAACTAATAGGAAATAATACTATGGTGATATGAAATGTTCACCACTCGCATCATTTTATATTTAAAAGATATACTACTTAAATTTTCATAAACCATTGTTAGGTTTAACTGCAGATTGGTAAAGTAAAAGATGTTATGTAAAGCAACTCTTCATTTGTAATTCTGCGACTTAATATTTTTACTATAGTAAAAAAAATATTCTATGGAAAAAGTTTGGTCAAATCGCAAAATAGAGGCCATTGGGATCTGGTGGCACCATCTAAGCGATAAGGCGCCAAATGTAGTAACCCGGATTTCTTGTATTATTTGCAATTCACCTCACTTACAATCGCAACCCTTTTCTTGATGCACTTTGGCGAAACGAATTTTTTGCGCCCAATCCCAGCGGCCCCTATTCCGCGATTTTGCCTAATTTTTTAATGAAAATTAGCTTTATTTAATTATAGACTGTTTCATGTTATAAGCATGCATATGACCGTTACCTTCCACACAGTTAGTCGAAAAGAAAGCAATGTTCCTGGTCTCCAGAGGATTTTCGTTGGTGTTTTCCGGAGACCGCGTCTGAGGTTCCGATTCTCCGGTCAGTGATGAGTTGTCCACTTTGAAAGCAGCCGCCTGGATGATCCGGATGTCCGCAGGTATGCGATCGCCTCCCTTCACTTCCACTATGTCACCCTGAACGACCTCTTCTGCTGCCAAGGTCAATTTCTGACCTCCACGGAGTACTGTGGCATACTGTGAGATAGAAACACACCGCATAATAAATTATTAATATAAGCTAATTAATGGCTATATTTATTAATAAATACATTAATAAAAAAGATAATGTAGATCTAATTTGCAAATCGGAAGTATATTATTTCTTTGATGATTAACAGTATTTTTTATTTAGCAAGACGCTAATTCTAGCCATCTGCAAAAATGTGAAATTTTAAACATTCATTTTGTAACGAGTTACAATATTCGACGTGGTTTATAATAAAACCAGCCATTTGCTCATTTACAAGCTTATCCACGTTTTACCTGGGGTCCCACTAATGGAAAAATACAAAAAAAAAATCCCCATGTATTCAGAAATTGTGTACAAGAGAAAATATTAGAAATCTTCGATGTTTTATAATTATGATATTAACTTGTAATGAATTATTTGATATAGTTTACTAATTATTAATAGTTTAATAATTATAATCTATTAATCATTATTTTTATTTAATATAGTTTGTAGTTTACGGTAAAACTAACCATTTGTTCATTTGCAAGCTTATCCAAATTTTACTTGGAGACCCACTAACAGAAAAATACCAAAAAAAAAAAATCATAATGCATAAAGAAATTATGTACGAGTGAAAATATGAGAAATCTGCAATGTTTTATATAGCTGAATGCTTATTGTGATTCTAGCACTTAATATAAATTACATAAAAATCCTTTTTGGACTAGATAAAATGCTTTTTGAACAGGAGTGAAAAAATCCTATCTTCAATTAACATTGTAAACACAGCAGCGTTAATTGAATATTGGATTGTTCTTATCATTCAAACCTCAGTAGAAATTCTCCAGACACTAATAAAAGCAAACTGGGAAAATTTCAGCGAAACCGGTTGAGTCTATAGGGAATACACAAACGAACATTACCTTTTATTAATTTATATAGATAAAATATTACATTTAACGAACATACTTAAAAGTTCTTGTGAATAAATTTTATTTCTAAAGTACCAATTTTAAATATTTTAACATTTGAATTCAATATCTATCCAAAAAGGGTTCTTTAAAACTTAATATTTCAAAATCTACCTTTCCAATTTTTTTATGTATATTAGGGGTACATGTGTATTGGTTCTTTTAAAATTAATATTTCAAAATCTACCTTTCCAATTTTTTTTTTTATGTATATTAGGGGTACATGTGTATTGGTTCTTTTAAAATTAATATTTCAAAATCTACCTTTCCAATTTTTTTATGTATATTAGGGGTACATGTGTATTGGTTCTTTTAAAATTAATATTTCAAAATATACCTTCCAGTTTTTTTTTATCTTTAGTATGTATTATGTATTTTATGTTGGTTCTTTTAAAATTAATATTTCAAAATATATCTTTTAGGGTTTTTTTTTTTTGTTTGTATTAGGGTCATTCCAGGATCAACAATGCCATTCATTCTAGATATGTTCAATGACGCCGAAAAAGTTATCTTCAAAATGATCGGTCAATTTTCTTTTCACCGCCAGCCCTATAAAACCATTCCTGCGGGAATCTTTCCTTGATGACAGGAATATTGTCATGTTAAATGGAGGTTGACCTTTTCAACAACTGTCTACCACTTGGACAGAAGAAATG
The DNA here is from genome assembly GCA_021605075.1 of Caerostris darwini. NCBI lineage: Eukaryota > Metazoa > Arthropoda > Arachnida > Araneae > Araneidae > Caerostris > Caerostris darwini. Next base: position 600,618 of record BPLQ01006433.1, on the reverse strand, counting down.
TAGAATAATAATTTGAGGAAATCTATTATTACTTGTAAAAAGTATTAAAAGGCTTTTCAATGTAATATCACAAGAATTATTTGGCATATATAAACCTTAAAGTTAATACCATATTTGGAAGAAGAAAGTGTAGAGTAGAAGTTCTTTGAAATCTTACAAATAATTGTTTCAAAAAATATCCGATTGTTATCAAGTAAGAATTTATTGAAACTATATACATTGTTTACAAGAGATGTGAAGCAATATTTTAATTATTTTTAATCCCAAACTTAGGTAATTACTCAATCCTGAAGCCATTATTATGTGGAGACTAATAATAATAATACTTTTGAAATCTGAGAGTCAACAGAGTTTTAAAGTTTTAGAAATCTTGAGTTTAATTTTTATAAACAAGTTGAAAATTTAAAGTGCGCTTAAAGTAAATGCATGTTGCCTATAAAAACAAGGCAAGACCAAAGGTTTAGTGGTTTTAAGTGGTTATTATCATAAGAGAACATGATGTTGTTCTGATGTAAGTCCATGACTTTGTCAAAAATGTGAAGTTTCTAACCTGAACTGAGTTTGGAATAACTTGAGGAATACAAGCATGTTTCATAACTTGAAACACTTAAAATTATA